>NQII01007847.1:0-53638 GCA_002778355.1 Clitarchus hookeri | reverse complement strand
GGGGGGGGGGGTGTTCCTGTCTCGCCGACCCATACTGATGTACTCTTGGCTCGGTGTTCACTTCGGCATGGTGTCGGCTAGGTGGTGTAAGTGACTGTGGAGATGCAATTTGTCGATGTGTGGTTAACGTCATTTTGTCTCGAGGAATGCCTGCGTATGTAACAATATGCTCGTTAGTTCTGTTTCATATCAATAATCATCCATTGCTATTCTACGTGTTGTGTTCTATTTTTCAGTGTAAATGATTGTCCCAGTAATTTTTACATTAGTCAGGCATCGCCATTTTCTCTTGTGTGAGGGTTTTTAGGGTGTATGCTCCGAGACCTGGTAACCATGGAGTACTTAGCTAGTCCCGAGCCTTAAGTTAATGGATTTCTACAACTGCAGCATTCAACAATAACCACCATTGTGGATAGGCTCAAAACCGCCACATTCCCGAATGGTGCACTGCCCTAAGATCAGCGAGCCACCTACCCTGTCCCAGCCAGGGCATTATAATTTGTTTAGCTAGATTTTGCCCTTCACCATCATAATCATCCTCCATCTCATCGTAGCTGCAGGATGACACCTGACGTGGTCAAGCACTGGCTCGGTGAATTTCCCGTCCCGAGTTGGGAAAACCAACTTGACACTGGGTGTTACCAGAGTTGAGGATGTAATAATTATGTGTCCGGCACCACAGCTCTGCGGTGAGCTGATGAGTTTGAGGGTCGTTTCGGTCGACGGCTTAGGGGACTCTGGTTAACACTCCATCACACACGATGGCGAGGCTGTAGGCCGCCTCGCACGCCTTAATTAATTACAAATAAAACACTTGCGAACGATGCTTATGGAGTTATTTATTAACTGAGACTTCTTACTGCACACAACTATAATACAAAACACGTGGCCTTAATGGCCCGAAAACTGCGAGTGACCACGTGGTCTTTACAATATGAAACACGAATGCACTTAACAATTCTCCGATAATAATAACATCGCTCTCCCCTCGGCGCTATACAAATAAAATAATGATTCGGTTTGTGACGTCGATGCCAATGAGTATGAGTTCAACTGATGATGTCCGCACCAAGGGCCTCTGCGGAGCGAGAGACTTACACGTCTGGATGTGTTGAAGTGCTTACGAGAACTGGAGAAAAATCATGGCCGGCTTCTGCTACCTGAGCACATCCGACGCCACGTGGTGAAGCAATGAAACACAATATACCCTAAAAATTATAATGAGATGAAGGGACATGAATTAAATTAAACTAAGATGACATAATTTTCCCTTAAACAATACACAATAAAAACGATCATATTAATTCTAAATGTTTCCATTGTACCAGCCACAGTACTGCCAAATGTTAAATGTCACATGTGTCTGGCTGTGGCTGTGTAGACTGTCTCCAATGATGACAAAACAAATTATATTAATTATATACACTGAATACATACACTGATGCTATTAATAAATACCCTGAATACATACACTGATGCTATTAATAAATACCCTGAATACATACACTGATGCTATTAATAAATACCCTGATGAAATACACTGATGAAATAATAACACGGAATAAATTAGAAACACTAATGCACTTGCACTGATACTATCATGCTCACCCTCACTTGTGCACACAAGCTTGTCGGTGTGGTGTGTCTGGTGGTTGGTAGTCATAGTGGGCACAAAGGACTCGCGATCCGCGCGGTTCACGTCAATGTTAAACTTATGTGGACCCAGCATTCTGGTCTGCCAGTTACCAATTATCTTAAATCGTCCTATGCCAAAAAAAATTAGTGAAGTGCGTGTAGAATATTAAACTATGGTTGAAAACTGCAGGGCGGCAGACAGTCGTCCCTCGGCAGTATTTAAGCAAACTGTTCCGGTTAATGATGTTACTATGAAGAATGAAAGTGACTGCAGCAAAATTTGAAGTTGCTGAGAGTGTCTTCACGGAGTGAAACTCCCGTGCTGCCAGCCGGCCCGAATGCTGAAGTCAGACTAAAATCATGGTGTCGGCTTCTGCTGATGGTGGCTGAAGACAGCACCAAAATATTAGGTGAAAAATGACACGAACCCTCTTAATACTAATTAAAATGCTACGAAATACAATTTCATGGTGAATAATATATTCATGACATATCCATGATTAATGAAATGTCAAATACATCTGTGAATGTGACGTCATGGGGGATGTCACAGCACTAGAAAAATGAAGTAAATTATATGGAGCCATGAAGAAAAGAAAAGACATAATCACACTTTTAAACATTGAACTTAATAAAAATAATAACAAGACCTGAATAATGGTTTTGAATAGTGTATTTCAGTTTCGAGTATATTTCGCCGATAGGCGAGTCTAAGTGTTCCAGTTTGAGTAGGCTGGGCGAGTGCATCCATAAAAGGGGTGTGGGTAGCCACGCTCGATTGCAGTTTTAATAAAGAAATTATTTTTATTTTATTGGATACAGTGTTTGTGAAACACTGAACTGCTTAGGAATTTGATTCCTCACATTTTACTTGCACTTAGGGTCGCGTAGCACTTATATATCGACCCGCAGACCAGTCAACATTTCGCAGGTTGGAAGGACGTCGGTCTTCGTGGCGCGAGTTGCGACATCGTGTTGGACCGCTTGTTATTTTCCCCCAAGAGTTACCTTTTGAGGTAAATAAAGCAAGATGGTCACTTGAGTCATGTAGTACATGACGACGAGACAGGTGTGTTCTGTTCGTGTCGACCCAAACTGACATACTCGTGGCCGAGTGTTCACATCGGCCCGGTGTCGGCTAGGTGGTTTAGGTGACTGCAGAGGTGCAAGTGTCATGACAGCACACATGGATGCGTGGTTCACATAAACTTCCTACAACTTTCAGGACGATTTATCTGCAAAGTAAACAACTGTATGTCAAGTAATTTATTGTATTCGGCTAGTAATTTTAAATCAATAATAATTAAAATAAATGGTTGTCTTCATTATAAAAGACAAACTCTAAAACTTAATAAAAAAAATTTTTTTATTGCTATGCAAAACGAAAGAAAGCATTCCCACCATATGACAATATTATCTGCCATTAAATTTGCTTATTGAATAGAAAATTTTCACTGATCGGCAGGTTTTCTCGGGGATCTCCCCTTTCCCCCCAATGTATTCCAGTACTTCTCCATTCTCACCTCATTTCACCCACATCGGCTACCAAGACCTTGCTGTTAATAGCTGCCCCAATCTCACAAGTCAACTCATTAGTTCAAATTGCGGGGAAAATGTTTCCTTGGCAAACAGTAAAATTTTATAATGATAGTAAACATTTTCTTTCTAATATTTTGGAAAACTTCATTGAAAATTTTGTGCATAGTTCAACCATTCTTCCATGTCCATATCGCTTCAAATATTCAACCAGCGACACAATAACAAACAGTTGGTTTCTAGGGCAAAAGCAGATCTAAGTATACCAAATTTATGCCAATATTACTTGATTCCGTAAATTGTACTTTATAAAGTTTCGTGGATTGGCATGAAAAGTAGACGAAAACATTAATTTCGATTTCCCATCTCAATTATTCCCAACAGAGCGACTGGCACTCATCATGTCGCGAGTCGCTGTGTAGTGTCATAGATCGCCGTGATGGCCCGCCCAGTGAGCAGCAACGAACTATTCGGCACCGGTGACAGATGGCGACTTGGCACTCTTTGGTGCATTTGGCATGGTCACAGCGACACTGCTCTGCTGTCGCGGGATTTTACCTCACCCTGCTACTTTCAGTTGCAGCAGCTACAGCAACACGGTATATCTGTGTCGCTGTGACAAAATTCGGCTCGATATACTGTCGTAGCATTAATGAGCAACGTATAAAGAAAATATGAAAGCTACCGCAAGCGAAGCGTGTCTTATGTGCGTAAATATGTTCATTCTTTTTATATATATTGGCTTTCTGTATATAAATTATGTTGTAATGCGCAATTGTAAAATTGAATCACCAGTAAGTTACTATTAATTAATGTGAGTACCTGTATTTAAATTATCCATAAATGGCTTCCAACCAGAGCGATTTCGTCCCCATTTCACTGCCAAAAGTATCCTCTAAGGCATAATCTTTAAATACCTAGCTAAACACACAACAGAAATAAGTCTACTAGGATTTAAGACCACATTATTGCCTATTATAACAATAAATTGTGGTTTATTTAGTTTCATCGTTTCGAAAGTCAAAGTGATAGAAAAACATTCAAATTCACAACTTAATTGGGTCTTCTAATTGCAAAACTGGCCATCTTCATCACAACTGTTTAGGGAGAAATCGAGGAAAACTGTTTACTCATTACCATGAAATGTCATAAAAAGTGTGGTGCCTCAGTAATTTATAAAAAAAATGTAAACAATGTTTGGTATTAGCTCAAATAATCATATAGCAATAATTTGTCAGTTATTTAATTTTATGAGTTGGCCAGTTTTGGAACTATCTAGGTAACTTGACTACTTTTGGAACCAAATACATTGTAAATGTCCAGGTGTACATCTAACTAAATAACTAACAAAACATTTTATACACTATCAATTGTTATATTGCTAATACAGTACTGAAAATGTAATGTTAGTATTTTATGGAAAAAAGTTAATAACAAACTTGTAAGACATGAAAACCAAGTACCACAGAAAGCTATAAACTACTAATCCAATAAGGTAATGTATAAAATAATAATGTATCAAACCCATTAGTAAATAAGAATGATTGTTAATTATACATTGTAAGATATGCTAGTTTAACAAAATTTAAACACTTACAAAATTATTGTTATTGGCAAATATCATACAAACTATTAAATCTATTACATTAAATTATTACATATCACTGTCAGCATTTTATACAGAAACAGGACTTGTATGACCACTGTTTGTAAATTACCTACAGGTTTACACTACACAAAAGAAGCAGCATTCTCAACCATGAACTCTGGTATATCGTTGCCATTAGTATACAGTTGCCGCACATGTTCATACAATTATTAGTGCTTGAGTTTCTGCTAACTAAAGCCAAATGGTTTTATTAGTAAGTTTTTAATGTCACTCTTCTTAAGCAGTTTAACTTTAAAAAACAGGAGAAACACTTTTTGAAATGTTGGCACTCTTCAATGTTGTCTTGTAGCTACCGAGGTCTGTGTGTTAGTACATCTCTCAAGATTCTGTTGCCACCCTTGTTCCTGATAAGGGAATACCATTTAGATGTAGAACATTTACAAGGCCACTGTCTTGTCAGTTTAGCTTTCCAATAACACAACAAACATTGTGTCCCAAAAAAAAATGGTAGGCACATGCTCAGCAAAAATAATATATTCCTTTGGATCACAGAATACTTTATGAAAACGATCTTATTTATCTGGTTTACAAATTACTCTGTCTGGTGGGAGGAAATAATGACCGACCACAGGAAAAATAACTAAAATTTTTTACACACTGTTTGGGGCCAAGTTAACAAACCAGTATGAAAGCATCGTAATCACTGCCGTGTTCTTATTTTGGCCAGAAAATTCACCCGCACCCAATCACTAAGTACATATGTTAGGATAATCTATATTACACAAAATATAGTGCACAACACTTGTATTTCGAAACTTCTGTATTTCTAATTTATTATTTCCGTTTTCCTTGTTCACATGGTTGTGGGAATTTATCAATTTTCAAAAACAAAAGCTAAATTGTATAAGTACATACCACATAAACACCCAAAACAAGTCCACTATCGCAGTCAGGGGGTGACAGGCTATGGCTACACGGCGATGGCTGCCGATTATAGGGGTGAATGGCGCCATCCAGCTAAAAATTTATAATGTCCTGGCTGGGACAGGTCAGGAGACTTGTAATTCTCAGGGCCATGCGACATCAGGCACTGTGGCGATTTTGACTCTATCCTTGGATTCTGTTAACGTGTTGTAATGTAGTTGAAAAATACATGAACTTACAAGGTGCGGGACTAGCTAGCTACTGCGGGTTTACCAGGTCCCGGAGAACGCATCCTTAAAACCCCCACACCTGAGAAAATGGCGATGCCTGACTAACGCAAGACTTACTGAGGTTCTGAATTACACTGAAAAATTCAATTACAACACCTATAATATCAATGGATGTTTATTGATATGAACACAACTTGTGAACACGTGGTTATGGATGTAGGCGTAGCCGGAACAAACACTAGCCAAAAAATAAAGAAAATTTATATGATAAATAATTATGTGGAACAGACACTATCTTTAGCTCTTTAAAAAATGTGCAGAAAAAACAAAGTTGCTGTAAACCGCAGCATGGTCCGGGCAATCGCCCGTTCATGCGGTTAATGGCCACCAAGAACCAGACGTTTTAAATTAATACTCTTCATTTCCAAATCTAGTGGCTGCGAGAGCGAGAGGGAGAGAGTGGGCCATAGGAGACAGAAGAAGTAATGGTCCCAGAATTAATAAAGTTGTAGAATTTACCAAATCAGTTGAAGTACAAAAATGCTGGTCTCCCGTGTGTCACATCCACTCCCTGTGTGGTCCAAGAAAAACTGAGCGAGGCAACAGGGCCGTCGTCCCGGTCACCTCGACATGAAAGGAGCGCAGCTGCGGAACTTAAAAATAAAACAGAAAACAAAATAACTCTTTAATTACATACAGAACACTAGCAGGAAAATAGCAAATAAATATAAAGCAATGAAAACAATAGTAAACATATTAAAAATGAAACCAAACCGCTATTATGAGATGGTAGAAAATGAACATTAAATTAATTGTTATATTAATTACTTGCTAAGGGACATTCTATCAACTGTAATTCCCTGCAACAAAAAACAACACAGCATTCTCCCTTCTATAAGATGTACAACTCAATTTATTTGTGGAGAAGGAACATAGGTATTTCGGCTGGGTGTCTTTGCAGTTGGTACTGCTGAAACATCATAATGTTCAGTCGGCCTGCCCTAGCACTGCAAAAACCAATATCGCGCCCACTCATGAGATGTGTCCAGAAACCTGCCTGAAAACGTTTGCTGTAACATTTGCTTATTGGCGGTCCGATGTAAAAGACACAGACACCACTCTTGTGATGGTACAGCCGAAGTGCACAGCACTGGCGCACAGACTTGCTAGCTATGCCATAAGCGAAAAAGGCCTATCCCACGCCAGGGGAAAACATTTGCCGACAGATGATGCTGCTTTTAATAGTGTAGAAACGACACACACACTGCACTTGTGGTTTCCTTCACGTAGTTTTGAATCAGTTGATATTGTCGAGGTTACCCAGGGCTGGTTGAGTGTTGGATTGCCCGGTGTCATAACCCAGTGGAGAGTTAATTATGAGGGTCGTTCGGTCGATGACCTAGCTGGCCCTGGATATCTCGGTCAGTTTGTTGATGTTGTCATGTATCTACTGTTGCGCTATTTAAACCTGATGACTAGACTGTAGGCCATCTTGTATGCTTGAAATATACTATGAAATTGTGGGTGATGCTACAAAGGATGTAGTACCCTGCGTTGATTTGGCACAGTTAACTTGGTAAAGTGGTTTATTCACTGTTCTCACTACAGGCGAGTAATATATGAAAATAGACCCAATACTTGCGGCCTGCCGGTGACCTTAGCGTGAAATAACGTGGTATCATGTTGATACGCGATTGCGTTAAGCACTCTGGTGAGAGGGCAGGCGACTCTCCCCTGGTACAGTTAATAAATAAAACAAATGTTCCAGTTAGTTAATGTTAATATTGCAGTGAAGTGATTACAGCCTAAGTGATGGTACCAAAAGGGCTCGCGGAGCAGGCGATCAAAGCTGCCGGTCTGGTCAGAGTGCTGAGACGAACTGAATGAGTGGCCTTAGTGACCAGAACCGATGTGAAATAGGGAATAATGAAACATAACATGAGCACTCTGTGATATGATTGTAATGGTGAAAAAGTAAATCAATTAAATGAAACACATTGGTGACAACCCCGTTTATTATCAAATGTCTGTTAAAATTGAAGTTGTGAAGTTGACGGGGCATGTCACTGCACTAAATGACATATTACAAGAATGGATGCCTTAATAGGCAATCTCCCTTTTAGAAAACATAATTGACCTTATATATTAACATTATTAGAGTATTTTGTTTTCTTGTGAAAAATGTTTGCATTTCACTTGCTATGACGCATTTGCATTTCACTGGCTACAGTGTTGCCAGGTGGCTGTCTCCTGAAGGGATGGACGAGTCCATCTGGGCAAAGGGGTGTGGAATGCCTTGCTTGATTGCTATTAATACAATAAAACACACCCCTGACTGTAGTTGTGAATGCGGTGACTGTGGTTAATATGTTTGTAAAATTGCTGCACACTACTGGATGACTCTTTAAAGCACTTATCACTTCAGCTTCGACCTACAAGCCAGTTGACGTCACCCGGTGGTTCGTTGGGTCGTATTTAGCTGCGCGAGCTGCGACGATGCAACGACCAATTGCCAGTGCGCCCAACAGCTGTGGCTTTGGGGTAAACACCATTTCGGATCGCCTACCCATTTATTAAAAGAGTTACCTTTTGTAATAAATGAGTAGGGCTGTCTCTTTAGTTGCGTAATCCTTGTTGGCGAGAAGGTGCAAGTTCCGTTCTTGTCGACCTGCACTACACACTCTTGGCCTGATGTAGTTGGTGCGGCCTGGCGTAACTGGTGTAGTTGTTGTGACTGTGGTAGTCAGAGTGGGCACAAGGAGCTCGTGGACGTGTGGTTCACATCACAGTTGTTTCTGCGCTCCTTGCAGAGGGTCGCAGTGGCCTCTGTCCCACGATGAATTTTTAGCGAATCGCAGGCACGACCGACCGCTGGGCGGCTGTCTTCTGTTTGATGTCCATGTGTTAGGTTAGGGCTCTGTTAACCAGAGAAGGAATTACGACAGATTCCCCCTTCCCCTCGGATAGCACGAACTTGACCGCAGATTCTATAATACACAGAGGTGACAATAGTCATGGGATAGCAACATGCAAACATACAGATGGCAGTAGTATCGCATACAAAATATATAAATGGGCAGTGCATTGGTTGGGCTTTCATTTGTAGTCAAGTGATTCATGTGAAAAGGTTTCTGATGTGATTATGGCAGCACGACGCGAATTAATAGATTTTGAACGCGGAATGGTAGTTGGAGCTAGACGCATGGGACATTCCATTTCTGAAATGATTAGGGAATTCAACATTCCGAGATCCACAGTGTCAAGATTGTNCTGCCGAGAATACCTAATATGAAGTATAACCTCCTACCATGGACAATGCAGTGGCCGACCGCCTGCACTTAATGACCGAGACCAACAAAGTGTGCGCAGAATGGTCAGTGTTAACAGACAAACAACACTGCATGAAATAACCGCAGGAATCAATGTGGGATGTACGACGGACGTGTCTGTTAGGACAGCGTGGCGAACTTTGGCTGTACTGGGCTATGTCAGCAGAAGACCGACTCGAGTGCCTTTACTAACAGCACGACATCGCCTGCAGCACCTCTCCTGGGCTCGTGACCATATCGGTTGGACCCTAGACGACTGGAAAACCGTGACTTGGTCAGATGATTCCCGATTTCAGTTGGTAAGAGCTAATGGAAGGGTTCGAGTGTGGCGCAGACCCCACGAATCCATGGACCCAAGTTGTCAACACAAGGAACTGTGCAAGCTGTTGGTGGCTCCATATTGGTGTGGGCTGTTTTTACATGGAATGGTCTGGGTCCTCTGGTCCATCTGAACCGATCATTGACTGGAAGGGGTTATGTTCAGCTACTTGGAGACCACTTGCAGCCATTCATGGACTTCATGTACCCAAACAACGATGGAATTTTTATGGATGACAATGCGCCATGTCACCGGGCCACAACTGTTCGCGATTGGTTTGAAGAACATTCTGGACAATTCCAGCGAATGATTTGGCCACCAAGATCGCCCGAAATGAATCCCATCGGTCATTTATGGGACATAATCGAGAAATCAGTTTGTGCACAAACTCCTGCACCAGCAAACTTTCGCAATTATTGACGTCTATAGAGGCTCAATATTTCTGCAGGGGACTTCCAACGACATGTTGAGTCCATGCCACATCAAGTTGCTGCTCTTCGCCCCGCAAAAGGAGGCCCGACACGATATTAGGAGGTATCCCATGACTTTAGTCGCCTCAGTGTATACGACTTTCTGGCTGGGGTGTTGCTTGGGGGTTAAGACAACAGACTTCAGCCTCGGGGTCAGGTCTGCAGTAGCTTACGCAGCTGGTAATACAGCTCGTCGTCAGGATCGCCCAGCTGCATTGGTGGTAGTTCTCGGTTCTGCAGCAGCTGCTAATGCGAATCTTGCAAAGGTAAGAAGTGCCTAGGTGCTGGCCTGGTGTGCCGGGACCGACTGAGCTGCCCCTCGTCCAGGATGTCCCCAGATGTTCCCGCAGGTAGGGAAGGTTGTGCTGTGTCCCACATGCATCGGCATCGACCTTGGCATGTGCGGCATCTCGGGTGGATAGAAGGTCGTTATTGGTCGTGGTCTCATCAGGCGTTTCCTCGACGATGACCTGGAAGTTGGCATTGGTGTGTGAGACCTGATGATTCCAGTAACCCCTGGTTTGGCGACTCGTGCTCGGCGGGCTGCTCCTCGTCCTGTGGATAACTCATGCTGTGCCTTCGGTGGGAAGAGCCATTTGTACACCGGGTCCAGAGTCTGCGGCTTGGCTGTTCGGTGTGCTCTTAGGTCGTGTACCTCCAGGGTCGGCCTCATTCTGTTTCTCTCTGTAGCACTGGGCGTGGCAGTCAGCCCTGGCTTCAGCAATGAGAAAACGGTCCTGTAGGCAATGCGCGAACTCACCCAAACTGCAGTCCAGCTGCTTCCACATTATTCGCCACTTGCATGCATGACCATGCAATTGCGCTTCATCCACTCATCACCCGGTGTCCTGCAGCTGTCCAGACGATCTTCACACTGCGCGAGGAATAGATCGAAATCTTCTACACTTGTACCCGCAAATTCTGGTAACAGCACTGAGTGTGGGGGTTCTCTTTTAAACGTGAATCTGCACAGACATTATGCACCAGCATACTTTGGATTAACAAATAAAACAATTAACAATTAAAATTAATCATTAAAAAAGTGTCTTTTATAAATTATTAGTAAATTTGGAAAGTAATTAACTTTTAACATTTAATCATTAAAATATCCGGTCAGTGATTATAAATAACATTAGTTAACTTTCCAATTGCCTGCAGGCCGAAGATGTAAACGTATGCAAATACCAATAATATCTTGCAAAACTTCTTTAAAATATACACCGTATTTGACAGCCAACGAGTTGCACACCACGATATACAGATCGCTACACTGACGTTATGTACTCAACCGAAGATTAACATTAGTCACACACTATGCATTGTGAAGTAGGCGAGACAACACAGACGCGATCTATCGATACAATCTGTCACTACGCAAAAATCAAAGTTGATGGCCCTTGTGTGGCATGCACATTTCGATTGATTTGTAGCCACTGCAGTGGTCTGGTTTCTTACTAAGTTTTGCTATAAGAGCTTATTTTATTATTTATTTAGCTCCATATAACCCTAACTCTATCCCTTACTGGGCTGAGGGTGTAGAGCACATCATCAAATGTGTACAAACAATAGCATACAGTAAGAAATAAATGTAAGTGTACAAATACACAAATTAAATATTTGTAAATGTACGAACATAAATGCACAATAATATGAAATAATAATACAAGTACTCAAAATAAAAGGCTACAATAATAAAACAAAACAATACAAGTGTGTAACAACATGTAATTCTATATAAAAATAACTGCATTGCACAATTAGGTCCTTCCAAATTAAAGAATTCTTCTAAAGAAGAGAATTAATGCTCATTTAAGAAAGTTTTTTGTTACTTTGAAATAATTTGGTATTTTCCTGACTAAGTTTCTTTAAAAAACACAGTCATTTATTAAATAAAGAAATACATGAATAGTAAGCCCCTTTCTGGAAAAGTTTCAACTTTTTAAGTGGTACATGAAAATTCTGGGCACCTCGTGTATAGTGAGATTGAATGAAATCAGTTTGAGGGAAAATATGACCGTTATTGGTGACAAACACCGGGGATGTGTATATAAACTGAAATATGAATGTAAGTATATCAAGTTTTTTTTAATGTCGGCAGCATGTCTCACATGGTTTTAATCCACTTAATATCCTTATGGCTTTGTTTTGATGCAAAAATATTTTCCTGCTGTTTGCTGCCACAGTCCAGTACATAATGCCATAAAACATTAATGCATGGAATTGAGCAAAATTAACTTGTTTAAGTACAGCAGGTTGTAATATTGAGGCCAAGTGGCGAATAGTGAAACAGGCAGTGCTTCACTTATTTGAAAGATAATGATATGATATTTCCAATTGAAATAACTGTCTAGACAAACACCTAGGAATTTTTTTATTTTACAAATTTGAATCTTATGTGCATCACTGCCGATTTTGAGCGAGTAATCGTGGAGAGTTTGTTCACTGAAAACCATTCAGATATTTCAATAAAAACCTTATTACACATGTCTGATAGTTCATTTACATTTATACTGTTTAATAAGATGCTTGTATCATCAGCAAAAAGACAAGCCCTTGCTTCAGAGGATAGATTTGGAGGTAAGTAATTAAGAAATATGAGAAAAGTAAGGAGCCCAGGAGAGAGTCCTGAGGAACTTCACTTTCAACATGCCCCACATCTGAGAATGTGGAAATCCTCTTGCTATCAGTAACACTTACTTTTTGGCATCTGTTTGATATATACCAGTAAATCCAATTGTAAATATTGTCAATGATACCATGATATTTCAATTTATCCAAAAGCACACCGTGGTTAACACAGTCAAAAGATTTCGAAAAATCACAGAATTTTCCAATTACATCATTTTTATTGTCCAATTGTTTCAGAATGTGGGTTGTCAAATAAAATACAGCATGACTAGTAGATAGCTCTGATTTAAAACCATATTTTGTACTGGCTAGGATGTTGTTATCCTCCAGCTAGGCAACACACCTTTTATACAAACAAATTTCAATAATTTTCAAAAAGTTGATATTAATGCAATTGGTCTATAATTGTCAACAAGATATTTATCACCTTTTAAAACCAGTGGCTTTATTAATGCAAATTTAACCAATCAGGGTAAATTGCAGATTTAATTGAATGACTAAAAATTTAATAAGTCGAATGCTCATTGTATGAATAATTTTTTAAAAATAATTTGGTACTAATTTTGTCAAAGTCATGTGAAGATTTGGTAAGCAGGGATTTCGTTATTTTACATAATTTTTGTGAGTGTGGTTTCAGTTACTATTATACTGGGATAAGGGTGAGGATGAGCTTTAGTTAAAAATGTTAAAGGATTTTTTGAGGATTAAATTTTAGATAACAAAGAATCTGCTACTGAAAGAAAGTGTTTATTAAAAATGTTAACAACCTTCGAGGGGTTAGAAAAGCAACAGCCAACAGAGAAAGTAACCATATTTATCACCAGAAAAGTACACCTTGTCGGACGTTTTCATCTGCACCTGCCCGAGTGCGAAGTGCTCGAAGTGGTGGTAGAAACAGTGCGCCCAGAGTACCGTGCCGAGTTGGTACCACTGCTTAATAGCAGTCTAGATGAAAATATGGGCACCACGATAATCTTGGAGCAAATTCCGTGTCAGCCATGCCGCGAACGGGAAACGAGTGCCGCACAAGGGAGACACGAGCAACTACATGGCATTTTGAAGGGACAGGATACAGTGCAAAACAGTAATAAAACATGCTCTTTTGGTCAACAACAGGACAAAAATTACAGTGCAGGAAGGAGTACAGAAAATTTTACCAGTGCAAGTGACAACAAAAGAAATAGTGTGACAGACAGTGCACGAAACAAAAACGTGAAGTGGAACAGAAACCAACCACCGCCAACTCCATGCCATTATTGTGATGGTCAAGAATACCATTGGCACAGTGCATGCCCTAACAATCCCCACCTCAAATAAACAAACAATGATGCAAGCAGCTATCTCGGAAAACTGGAAGCATTGGCAAAGGAGCCAGATGTTCCTGACACCTCTGTCTCGGACAACATTACCTACTTGACACTGCAAGAAGTATTAATTAACCAATTTAGCAGCAGTCATTCACAGTTAATTCGCATTTTAGTGTTTATTAACTATCATTATTTCCATGCATTAATAGACATGTCTGCCTCACATAACTTCGTACAGCATAGTTTCTAGCATCCTACAGACATCATTCTAGCTGCTCATATAATTCGTTTAACCACAAATCAACACACCATCACCACACTAGGTCAAGCCAAAGTGACGGTTTGCATACAAGACCTAGAAACAATAACCAGTGCAGTTGATACCCCAGAAATTAGGAAAGATGCCATCCTTGGAGAACCAAGGCTCAGTGAGCAATACACCATAGTAGAACCTGTGTATTGTCGAATCCATTTCGGCCTAAAGGAGTGACATACTGTATATAACCTTGACATGCGACCAGCATATACAGTACCAGCTGTTTCTCTAGCGGACTTTGACAACAATATACTGCCCAAACACCAGGTAGCATTTCAGCAGCTCCTTGACGAGCACCGAGACGTGTTTGCACCACACGATGCCCTTCGTTGAACTACTGTAGCTGAGCATGCCATACCGTTAGTGTAAGACAGCCTATATACACTCCGTCTCACAGTTATTTACCGAAACAAGCACGGATTATTACATAAACGATTCAAGAAATGTTGAATGACGGTGTTATTGAGCCAACAAACAGTGACTTCAATTCCGCCATAACACTGGCACCTAAAAAAAATGGCACATGGAGGTTTTGTGTAGATTTTCGGCCAGTGAACCAAGAGACACAGTGCATTACCAACATACATACATCTGTGTCAAAGGTGCCCTCAGTTTCTTAGAGGAGGTCAAGGTCATGTCCTCCCTTGACCTTAAGAGTGGCTATTGGCAAGTGCCAAACAAGCTCGAAGACAGTGGCAAGACAGATTTCATGGCGTCCAAAGACAGGCATTTTCAGTTCTGCGCCATACCGTTCGGACTGAATGTACACAGGCCACCTTCCAGGCGATGATGGTCAGAGTATTAGATAGCCTCATCAGTGAATTCACATTCACCTACCAGGACAATGTGGTGATATTGTCGGCAATTTGGGATGAGCACTCACACCACCTGCCACTTGTGCTCGAGAGGTTGGCCATCAAATGCCTCACATGCGCAATGCCAAATTTCACCTCGGAAAGACCAGCATCGACTTCCTGGGGTGTGTCGTAGACTAGGAAGGCAACAAACCCAAACCCGAATAATTGTGGCTGATTGAGTACCCACCATCATGTACGTGCAAGCAGCTCCGGAAGTTTTTCAGGCTAATAAACTGGCTCCGGAAGCACACCCAGGACATCGTCATCATCACTGTACCACTCACCGACCTGCTGTCAACCCAGCGGAATTTTCAATAGGATGGTGCCACCGACAACGCCTTCCTGCAAATAAAGTCATGTTTCCGTGTATTTAAACACCTCTACCTGCAGACTGTTGCCAGCCAATAAGTACTAGGTGCAGTGCTCTACCAGTGTGGTGACAATGACGAACATAACATCATCGACTTCGCTAGTGCCAAGTTCGGACCAACTGAGCGGAGGTACGACACCAACGAACATGAATCCTTGGCTATGGTAAGGTCCATCAAGAAGTACCAAGCATACTTGGAGTACCAGTGCTTCACGCTTAACACCGACAACTGCTGCTTAGTCTGGCTCCACACCATGTGTGAGGCATGCAGGAAAATGAACTATTGGGTATTGCTTCTTCAAGATTATGGCACCAACTAGCAGGTGTACTGTCCAGGCCACCATGCTCTGACATAATATTGCAGGTGGCGCAGAGTGGGATGAAACATTGTCACCAACAACGCAGGAACCACTGAGTGAGGTAAGCCTTCACCAGATCAACGCCACTAACAATGACTTCATTGTACGTTATCTATACCATGATGTGGTGCAAGCGCAGCTAGAGTGTGTACTCACACGTGAACAGAAATATATTTGCGCTCTGCAGGCTGTCGAATGTTGACACATAATAGATGGCCATTTAGAAACATGTTGAACCAGTAAGTATGATGTATGGAAACTTTGTTCCCCCCATTGGTACTGAGACATGCACATGATTGCAACATAGCAGGACACCCAGGGATGGAGAAAACAATTCGCAATGTGCATGGTCATTTCTTTTGGCTTAGACCAGTGGTAATCAGACTATTTTTTAGGGGGCCATATTAAGAAAAACTAAGACCACCGCGGGCCACAGTTATGATACTTGACATAATAATATTTGTGAACTAACAGTAGGTAGGTAATTCGATGACATTTAAAATTCAGTGTGCCGTGTATTGTTTTGCAAGTCATTTGTTTATTCGTTCGATACGGCGATGGCGGGCGGAGGGTGTATATCAAAAATATGTACAGAAGTCACCTAACTGATAAAATAATGAAAAATATCGTCTAGTTTCATCAGTGACTTAAAATTTTATTAAATTCGTAATATGTATTGCTTTTTTATTTTTGTAAGATGCCCTAAAAATAAGAATTTGGTAACTTGTATCTACTGAAGCCGGCGAGCGGGGGCCACAAAGAATGTGCCCGCGGGCCGCAACTTGAGTACCCCAGGCCTAGACTAACCAGACAAACATGCAAGTACATGCAACAGTGTGTCAAGTTAAAACAATTTAAAGCATGGCGAGCTAACCGGGAACAACAACAGCAGCCCCGACTCCACACTAAACCCTTCGAGATTGTGACCCTCGACTTAATTGTGCCCTACCTCAGCTCCTTAGGGGGAAGATATTAATTGTGGGGTTCTCCGATAACTTCTTCAAGTGGTTCGAGTCATATACCATCAGTAAAGCATGAGCGACGAGTGTTGCCAAGGTCCTGCAGACCGATTTCTTCCCCATGTGGGGATATCCGCAGAACCTACTTATCGATAATGGTACGCAATTCACCAGCAGGAAGTGGTGAGAATTGTGTACCCATTAGGGAGTGCGACACCTGAAGACAGTAATCTACCACCCACATGCCACCCACACAGATCATCACAACCAGGAGCTCAAGACCCAGTTTCGGCTCCGTGTGGGCAACCAGCACACCACCAGCCGACTATCAGCCTGCCGCCCTCTTCACCCTCCATCAGCACGTCAGTGCTGTCACTGGCAAGTCAACTGCCGATGTCCTGCTGGACTACAAAACTTACTCTGTGTGGTGAGTTTGACTGCCCACGGGCAGAAGACAGTGGTGACCCAGTCAGCAGTGTCGCCCGACGTGAACAGCATTGGAGGGATCACCAAGAGATATGTACTCACCAGCTAGACTATATCGTGTGGTGGCTGCCGACCAAGATGCTACCACCACCTGAACGACAACCTGGTCAGCATGTCTACACCCATGCACACCCACAGTCCGCAGCCTGTAGAGACATTTGAGCGGGCTTTGTGGCGAAATAGAGCAGGCCACACATGATCGCACAAGCCATCGGACCCACCATCTACCTGGTCTGGCTCTGCAGAAAGACAGTCAATGTGCACCAGGATGAACTGCGCCTAATACCAGGTGACATCAACGACGATGCTGCAACATGTGGCTAGGTGCACCATGTTGGCAACCCCGAAGTCGAGGTTCACCGATCACCCATGCAGGAGTAAGGTGCTTCAGCACATCCCTTGGTGGAGTATCTACAAGGTCCCGTAAGCCCGACGACGACCAGCGTCCAGGGACCCCTCAGGGCTCGTCGAGGCAGGAGCCCTATAATTGCGGATGGTGCAGCACCAGGCGTTGCGCATCAGCCACACCAGCACCATTCAGGCCACCAAAGCGCCCCTTATGCCCTGTGGCCCAGATGTCGTGGGGCCATGGCCTATCACTGCAGCATCTGAAAATGTGCAATCTGCAAATGGTCTCAGCAGGAGAGGGGAGTTTGACACAGGATGGCATCCTGCCCTCCAGACCATTTGCCACCACCCCACACATCCACCACATCAACCGCACTAGTGTAGCTGCAGCGCTCTACGAGTGCCGACTTGAGTGCAGTGCATGTGTGATAAGTGCAGAGCAGTGCAGCACAACCGCATAAACCCACCCCTCCGTGGGTGGGTGAGAATGCATAATGACAGACCCAGCATATATCATTTGTAGGGCAATTTCATAGCAAGTTTTTGAAAGTTTTCATTTTGTAATTCTCGAATTCACTTATTCTTCACCTCAGTTGTTTCACCCTCATTTCATGCCATACAAGTGTAGATTGTGACTGCAAAAGGTTATGTCCTTTTAATTGTTGCAAGTTACAGGCAAGCAGAAATTAGTGCAGGGCGAGCTGCATGCTGCCTTAATTCGCGCTGTGTGTGCTAGTCAGATTTAGTCGCAATCAAGTGTCTCAAGGGGCCGGGACGTGCCATGTCGCACTCCAGGTGCCTTCACGTTTTCGTGCAAATCACTTTTAACTGCAATAATCTTATGTAACATACCGAAACATGATCATTCTGCACCTGGAGATGCCACTCCTTCCCCAGGAATAGCATCGCCAGGGGAAGTTCAATGCTCCAATAATTCACTCTTATGAACAAATGTGTTTTTTTTTCTCGCAGTTTTGCCTATCTGGCGTGCCTGCCACAGCCCAGAGTCTGTAAAAAGTGTTCACCTAGAGCGATTTAAGTGTTTCTGTGCAAGAGTAATAATATGCGAGTTTTCAGACTTCGTGTCTTTTATTTAAAGCATTGCATTCGGGTGTATTGGGGCGTGGGTCCCCTATAACCAGCTTTCACCCAGTTTCACATAAATTTCTTAACAGCCAGTATATTCAACTCAGAACTTTTACAGTTTAAGGCACATGGGCCAGCCTGAATAGGTCCACAGTATTTTCCATGTAAGTATCAGGAGCGAGGGACTCTTCCAACATTTCACTAAGTCACTGCATACATCCGGGCGAATGGCCGACCGTACCCTGAGATAATCACCAGCAGCAACAATTGCCACTGCCGGCCGATGGTGTCTGGTGTCTATTCGGGTATCCAAATCCACAAACCACCTAACAATGTTTTTCACTGCCCCTCAAAACTTCCCTTAACCCACCACCTGTGGCTAACTGCAGATAAAACTTTAATTTTCTCAAACATAGCCAATATTAAAATTTATTTGGAGATGATCGGTTCCTGAAATTACACGACTCATTTGCGGTTTTGTAACACTTATTCACAGAGTATTTGTAGTTGTGTTTTCTGTGGTCTGTCATTATACGATTTAGCTTTGTTTTTGAATATTGATAAATTCCCACAATCATGTGAACATGGAAAGGGGAGAAAATAAAATAGATATAGAGGCGTTTCGAAATACAGCATGCTGTATACCATACGTTGTGTAATTTAGGTGATCCTAACCAGTGGTGATGGTGATGGGGATTGGAAGGGGGGACAGGGGGACACTGTTTCTCCCTTATAATAGTTTGGAGGTCAATATAGGCATTTATACTCATCCTAAGTTTGACATCTACATTATATAATAAATAAGTTAATTTTCTTTTAAAAAACAAAAATCAAAATATTGAAATTAACTAGAAATACAGTACTGAATTTTACCATTAATTGAAGAGGAAGAGATTGGGTCTTGTGAGACCGTCAACTCCAAAGCTATACCTTTGCGGTTCAATGTGCTTGGATTCCCAGAACCTTGAAAACCAGTACACGAGTCAGACACATTTCTTAAGGTTTCCACCTGGTTGCAGGGATGTTGCATGTCTGAGGCCTAAAAGTGTTGGATCACTAGGGGCGACCGAGAGATGCGCATCAACTGGCTCATCGCCCCTACTTGCAAAGCACTGAACTGGCATGCAGTCTTGCTGTCGATAATGTGCCTTTTTAAGACTTTCAGCGGAGAACCTACCATTTTATGATGTAATAACAAAAATTAACATTTGATGCACATCTCTAATCCTTTTCTATGTTTTTTACAGGAAGGTTCATATTCATAAAGACTGCGAAAACACCCGTTTCAGTCATTTTCACTATCATAAAAACATAGTTTAGAGAGAAATGGAGGAACTGAAAAACGAACACAGACACATAACTTTTCTTAAATGCTGTTCGTAAGCAGGCCTTACTTAGGCACGGTGGATGGTTTTTAATAAAAGGTTTTTCTGCTGGAGCACTGCACATAATTCGGTGGCCTACCCAGGCGGCCACCTTAAATATACACAGTGGAAGGTGGAGGCAAAGTTTCAAGTGATTCGGCTCGTTTCACACATAGCGACTGAGCGGTGCTGCTGCAGCTCAACAGTCGCCAGACATGGTGTGACAACAGCATTACCATAATGCAGCAGCAGTGCTGCTGTTGCGTGGTTGCAGGATGGCTCCCACACTGCTGCAGGCGGCTGTTGCTGACATAAATCAGTCCCAATAATTAAGTTACAAATTCATCTCTATAAGTAATAATAATTTGTGTCCATTGTTATTTTCAGTTGCAACAATGTGCAAATTTCGTATATGCAAATTGTTATTCAGTGATATTAATGAACTATTTTTGTTTTTTCAGCCCCTCTCTTATCAGTATAGTTGGCGTAAAAATCCATAATTAAATTTTCCCCCAGCATTGAATTTGGTTTTCTTGTTGCTAAAATCTGGATATTTTATGTTTCAAATGGTATGTTATTTCTCAATATCTATGGGCCGTAGTAGTGTAGTCGTTAGACTACTCGCCTTTCACCGAGGCGAACCGGGTCGATTCCCGGCAGGGTCACTCCCGGATTTTCGCATGTGCGAATTGTGCTGGACAATGCTGCTGGTCGACTGGTTTTCTCGGGAATCTTGTTTTCCCCGTTTTTGTATCCCGGCATTGCTCTATATTCACCTCACTTCCCCCTCAACGTATCTCAAGACCTCAATGTTGAGAGCTGCCCAAATCTCTTCACTCTCTATTCCATGCTCCATTTCTGTGATATCTTGTTTATATTTTCGCACATTTTGCATATGGATAGCTTTAGTGGCTTCATTGCAAATGAAAACACCGTAGCCAGACAACTGACGGCAATAATGTGTCTTGTTAATAGGCAGTGATGCAGCAGCGCCACAGCTGCACATTAGCAGTGCGATAGCAGTGTTTCTGTAGCATTGCTAATTCTGTCGCTGCATGTGAAAGCTCTCATTTTACATAATGTTACACCACTAGCTGCGTTATTAAAAAATGCTCCCCAGTGAGTCTGCAGTCAGGTTTCAAGCGATTCTTCCTCCCTCATTGTTCCGCCGAGTGCGTTAGCAGATTGTGGTTTAAAAACAGTGTTCTATTTACGGTTTACCATTACCAAAGGCTATTTACTTGTGAGCATTTTCAACATGAAAAAGTGGCTCGTTCTTTGTGCCACAAAAAAGCCTCGTTTGGATGCAGGTACGTTGCTGTAGTTAAGCGTTAAATTAGTTTTATTGAGTCACAGCAGTTTTCAGGTCCTATTCATACCTGTTCTAGAGTGTACGGATACATAAGAAAACATACATGTAGCCCACAGTAAGTTAATCGAAGTGACGAGTTGGGATATCTAATTTTATTAACTAGTTTACAAATCACAGATAAAAATATCCGTTTTCAAAAGAAAAACAATTTTATATTATTGCGTATTCCAAGACACAGGTTACACAAAAATTCTAATTCATGTATAGTGCTTACTGTTTAATACTTCGTTAGAAATAATTATTACTTGTACTTAATACTGTATAGTAATATACATGTCTATGTAACAAAAAAACTTAAACTTAATTCGATAAGCTACATGTCTGTGTAACTAAAATCTAACAAATTCGTTTTAGCAAAAATGAAGTTGTTATCTAAAGCTATCGCGATTACGAAATTCTGCTGCTCGTTTTGTTGATATTAACTTATTGTGCATAGTATATTTATTATTATTATAATTCAATAATGCCAATAATAATCATAAATAAAATTCAGTGAGAAAAAGTACTTTTTAGACTAATATACTATTCAGTTTGGTAAGTCTTTTGTTAATCAATGCCAAAAACATTGTCCAGGTAGATGTTAGAAAGGTCTTTTGTGTAAGGTATTGCACAATTTAAGGTAAGATTTGTCTAGTCCCTAAAAGTTTATTCTGTTGTTATATGACATGGCGGTGGATTTACACTGTCGTGACTACATGTACAGACAGCAGCTTGGAATTTTGGAGCGGTGAAGAGAGCAGCACCGACATTTAATACAAATGTTTCAAAGCACAGTGATTTAAAGCAAGAGAGGTCTTCAGCACGTATGTGTGATTTTTATTACCTAATTTATTTATAGCTATATTATTTATAAATTGCTGAAAAGTCACACACCAATATGAAAAAAAATAAAAATAAAATAAGGGTGTATTTTAATGAACTATAAATGGACTACACATTGAGATAAAAAAATATATGTATATTGCTTTTGATATTTAGCCTGTACTTAGCAGACTTCACTACCCATCTTCCTCTTACAACTAAAATTGCAGTTACACAAATTTTATTTTTATTTCATCATAATCAAGGTGACAGTTAATCCTAATAGATGAATTACCAGTAGTGATTATTCTAAAGTAATATTGAAAGGAGAAATATTATCTCCATATGATAACTCGCTATAACATTTTATGCAGCACAGCAGAAATATATTGTTACATTTATTTTAGTAAAAACTTACACCAATACAGATTATTCTTTTTTCTTTNTAAAAAAAAAAAAAACCAAAAAAAAAAAAAAAAAAAGGAATGGACATGTGTAATTTTTCTGGTGTTCTTTTTGCTTAGGGAAAGCATTTTTTGTTGCATTGTTACTGGTGGCACAATATTAATTAGTAAGAAATGTAGATTAGAGAAACACAGTTCTGTATTAATGCATTTGATGTTATTTAAATAGGCAGTATAAGGGCACATGCTGTTGCATTCATTTTCACCCAACTCATATAAATATGAGTTTTACCATTACTTTTCTTGCTTCTAAAGTCAAGCTATGTTATTTTGCAAATAGTAGGGCCTAACTCTACTACTTTACCTGCTGTTGCAGTCTCTACTGAAAAAATTAGATTGGCACATAAAAATTAATTTAGTATTCACATATTTGATTTCTTGACAGTTTTGTATCGATTCAAGATTAAAGGTGACACAGAACCTATTTTTGCAGTGTAGTTGTTATTCAAAGTTTTCACACCTTGACATGAGGTCAGTGTTTGAGAATGGTAGTGACATCATCGCTGCACCGTTCTTCGTGCGGAGTTCTGGCGGGAAACACTCACCAGAGAAGTCTTGTAGATTTCTTACTGGCTGCTCTGCTGTTGTGGGTTATGGCCGAGTCACCCTTGTGGCTGGGCTGTTCTCCCCATCCTCTACATCTCAACTGAAGGGTTATTAAATGCGGTTCGATAGGCTGTCGCGGTTGGCCCAGTATCGCCGCGGGTGCCTGTTGTGAGGTAGACAGTTATGCTGGTGTCAATGGAGTCAATGCTGAGTTGTAAGGCCACTCCACATGCCAATTAAACACTGATAAAAGTACATGTTACACTGAAAACACTTAAAAACACTTAGAATGGCTGGTTGGTGAGTCCATCTCCCGAAATGCCTTTAAGACGCAAGGCCTGTAAATCAAAATGCTGACTTGGGGATTGCAAACCTTTATTGATGTTTTGACACCACAAACCAGCTGACGGTGCTCACGTCGTTAAGTGGACCCGATGCGGGGAAAATGAGTGTGTGCTCTCTGGATTAGAAAGGAGAACTTACACTCCTGGGGCAGGAGGTCTGCAGGAGGTGGAGAGGCGCTCCTCCCAGGCGATGAAGTTACATTAAGTTACACTGTTCTGGTCAAAAAAATATGTTAAAAGTATGGTTCTTGGTGGAAGACAAAGAAGTTGATGAAGTACCTGGGAGTCGTGGACTGTGCAGCCTGATCCGTTGAATGCCTGCTTCAGAATAAATGGCTGCTGGCGTCTTTCCTGCCACTTACTGTGAAGACGACAGTAGTCGGAACTGTATGAACATAAAATAAATGCAAAATATGTTTAGGCCCTTAATTGTTTACAATGCATGGGTGGGAAAGATCCTTTAACGAAATGTAGACTGTACATTGTCCCTAGCAAAAACTTACACATTCTCTATACTAAACAAGCTACTTAATTATTCATGACAAAGCACTTTCGCGTTGTTAGGTTTACGGGCACCTGCTGCTTTAAACGTGTCAATCCTATTCCATAAACCTGTCGATTGCTGCAAAAATAAACATGTATACGTTTACACTCACTATTCCTACAAAAAAAACATAAACTGAGATGCCCCCGGCAGGTGATGCCTGTGGGGCTAAACTTAGGTTAGCACTGGTGAAGCCCATGCTCCAAGTAGAAGGTCGTTGGTACTTCACTTTAACGTAATTTGAAATTACGTTTAGTTACACATTTTACTGGTGGTTTCCACTTTGTATAAACTGGGAATGATTTTGCTCTGCTTTTGGGGACCACTAACACTCGCAAACACTTAGCATTGCACAATGGCATCGATTGTTAGTATGCGTCCAGATCAGGGGCGCTACGAAGTCTAGTATCGCTTTTAGGCATTATATGCCCTGACGGTGCAGCACTGAGATTTAGCACATGTGCTGGTCAGTTGGGATCGGAACCACGAGACTACCCTGGTGTCACCCACATGGTCGGATCAAAGTGGGACCGTCAGCTGACTCGCACAGTGTTGGGTGAAGTGGGTGCTTTCCTAAACACCATCGAGATACTGTAGCTGACGACCTTGCCCAATGTTCTTGTCGTCGGCACGGTGCTTGGCCGTTGTATTGTGGCACAGCGAATGGTCGCCGAGACCAGTGAGTTTGGGCCTTCGTCAACCTTTATGATTTATTTACATTAAAGTTTCATTTCTAATAACATGACTGTGAAAACTTCTCATTTTTTTCGTTCACTTTACATGCATTACAGAATTAAGAGCACACTATGAAGCACAAATATATAGATAGTCACCATTTGAACTAGTAACATGCAGAAAGAGTATGCTTTTTTCAACAATTAAATGTCAACACAAATATAAATTTTTTCTGGAAAATTAATTACACTTTTAATGCTGCCTTTAAATGAATTACTGATTATACATAATACTACCATGCAAACTATTATTCCCATGCACACTTTATTTTTCAAATTATTGCACTTTCAAAATGTAAAATTTTTAACTGTCTTGTAAACAATCAAAACAGTATGCTATTGGCTAACATGCGTGTGATGTAGTTGTATATGTTTTGGTCTGGCCATCTTAATGTCAGCATGCATCAGAACATATTTTTGGCCAGTTGCCATAAATTATAGGCACACTATAAAAAGGGATTAAATTATAAACGTATGTTTCATGCAAAATTTACTGATACTTTTAACATGATTTTGCTTCAATTGTCCCCGCCTTCCTCAATGTTTGAAATGTAGTCGGCGTTTCAAAACACCATTTAAGTACAGCAATAGGCAGTGAATTTAAACTTGCAGGTAAATATTTTATTCAAATAATTTTACTCTCACGAATAACCACTTTAACTTAAATACTCATATCGTTATGCTTAATGTAAATATTTTCCTGTGAACAGATACCTCACAATTTAAAAAGCGTGAAGCCTTTTTGCGGACATTTGACAAACATTCTATTTTCATACGCATATAAATTGGTAATGTAATTTTGGAATCCCAGTTTTTTTTTTAAATTAGCCCTAACAACTGAGGATAAGGTTATGCCTCTACATATTAAATTAGCATGACACGAGTTTTATTAAAGAAATAATATAAACGCAGGCCTATGTAATGGTTATAAACAGGACCATATAACCTCAAAATTATAAAGCAATTTTTAATAATAATTTTATTAGTATTTATATTTGACAACTGACATTTTGGTAGGTATTTGCATAATAATGTGCAAAAACATACTTGTCATATAGTGTAAACCACAAAGTTTTTTTATGAAACATAAAGGCAGTTTTTTGTTCAACGTCTTTAAAATAAATATTACTGTGTTACGGATTAGGCCACTGGAACTACGGTAATAAAACACATTTACTTAATGCTGAAATGATTTTCACGCACAAAATATGTACTTATGTCGCAAATTGCCTTGTGTTGTATGATTCTTAACAAAGTGTATGCACATTTCACACTTTGTTCTTTCACTTAAACTATTTGTAGCTATCTTATCACTAGTACATTTCGTTGTATTTTTGCTTGGTGGAATGATGCAGTACTTGCTGGTATTCGATGAGACAGCAATAACATTAATATCCTCTGGAACAACCAAATATTAAAAAAATTCCAAATGCACAAGTTATCTGCTAAGGATAATGCATGTAAACAACAAAGTACGGCATATATATTTACGACACAAGCACGTCAACATAGTGGCGTCCATTTTCCTATGCAAAATCGTTGCCTATTTTAAAATGCGTTATTCTCGAGTTATAAACCCATAAATAAAGACAGGACCTCAGCTTGAGTCTTAAAATTTATCATACTATCACGTGGTAGGCAGAAATAAGTAGGAAATAACCCTATTGTAAAACCTTTCCTAAAACTCGTTTTTATAATTAATGTATTTTTAGTTATCAGTTGCAAAAAAATGCAAAAATTATTTCTTGGAACAATGTAAATGTCTTAAATATTGATTAAATGTTTGAAATTATAATGTTTTGAAACATTTTTTTTTCTGCCAACAAAAGTTGATATTGGACGAAGTTTACTTTGTGCGGTTTTCTTATCTTACAAATATAATTCCTTTTTAAACCACATTTATCAAATGTATGCTTAAATATTTTATTGCAAAAACTTTTATTTTCAGATGAGACTAACACGAATAGAACTGATGAATGCGAAGGAAACTACAAATTAAAGCCAAGTAATGAACCACCACCACCGTCGGTCTCAAAACCATTTTAATCTAAATGCGACAAAGAGGTGTCGCTGGAAAATTGCTCTAACATCAAGCTTTCAGCAATTTCATGTCTCCTTCCACCTCATCCTGATGTAAATGATATACCATCACACATTTCTGTCAAGCTTCCCTTCGAATTTCATGTGAAATGTTTTCAGAATATCCATGGATACATTTTGAAAATGGGTCCATCAGCGCAACATGTTTCATGTATAGAACATCGCATGAAAAAAAGCTTTTTCCGAATTTACAAAAGTACTCAAACAAGATGACTAATAGTTTAGTAAGTGATATTGGTTTTTGTAATTGGTAAAAATGCGCAGAAAGATTAGTGGCACACCAGAATAGTTCACTCCATAAAGAGTGTGTTTTTAAAACAGCTAGCCTCAAAGCAATGCCAGTTTCTTGCCAGTTGAACAAGGCTTATACAACACAACAAATGGCTGCTCGCACATCCCTAACGTTTTTTTTTTTTGGTTCTGTGCAATACCTGAGTCTTCAGGGGATGAAGATAAAAGTAATCTTTCTCAGCTAAAGAAATTAAGAGCTAGTAACGTACCTGAACATACTGATTTTTTAAAAAGAAAAAACATCATACAGCTTATGATATTCAAAACGAAATGAGCGAAATAATGTCCCACATGATTTTAAGAGATATAGTGGCCAAAGAAAAATATTGTGGGTTGTTTAGCTTGATTGTAGATGCATCGTGTGATGCATGCTGTAAAGAGCAGGTTTCCATTAGTTTATGAATAGTGGAAAACTTGCAGCCTCAATAACGTTTTATTGGTTTGTATGAAACAAGATCAATTACAGGATACGAGCTTTCGAAAATAATAAATGATGTCATCACACACTTTGGTCTTTCTTTCAGTGATTTAAGGTGCCAGTGTTACCATGGCGCGAGTAACATCAAAGGCTAGTTTAGAGGCTTGGAAACAATTATACAAAAGCAATATCCCCATGGCATATACACTGAAGAGCCAAAAAAACTGGTACACCTGTCTAATATCGTGTAGGGCCCCCACGAGCACGCAGAAGTGCCGCAAGGCGATGTGACATGGACTCGTCTAATGTCTGAAGGTATGCAGGAGGATATTCACACCATGAATCCTGCAGGGCAGTCTACAAATCCATAGGAGTGCGGGGCGGTGGAGATCTCTTCTGAACAGCACGTTGCAAGGCATCCCAGATATGCTCAATAATGTTCATGTCTGGTGATTTAGATGACCAATGGAAGTGTCTAAAGTCAGAAGAGTGTTCCTGGAGCCACGCGGTAGCAACTCTCGACATGTGGGGTATCGCATTGTCCTGCTGGAATTGTCTACATCCGTCAGAATGCACAATGGACATGAATGGGTTAAGATGATCGTACAGGGTGCTTACGTATCTGTCACCTGTCAGAGTCTTATCTAGACGTATCAGGGGTCCCATTTCACGCCAACTGCACACGCCCCATACCATGACAGAGCCTCCGCCAGTTTGAACAGTCCCTTGTTGACATGTAGGGTCCATGGATTCATGAGGATGTCTCCATACTCGTACACGTATATCCGCCCGATACAATTGGAAATGAGACTCATCAGACCAGGCAACGTGTTTCCAGTCATCAACACTCCAATGGTGGTGTTGGTGGGCCCAGGCGAGGCGTAAAGCTTTGTGTCTTGCAGTCAACAACGGTACACGAGTGGGCCTTCGGCTCCGAAAGCCCATATCAGTGATGGTCCGTTGAATAATTCGCACGCTGGTACTTGTTGATGCCCCAGAATTGAAATCTGCGGTAAATTGAGAAAGGGTTGCACGTCTGTCACGTTTAATGATTCACGTTAGTCGTCGTTTGTCCCGTTCGTTCACGATCTGTTTCCGGCCACAGCGATGTCAAATATTTGATATTTTACCGGATTCCCGATATTCACGGTACACTCGTGAAATGGTCGTACGTGAAAATCCAAATGTTATCACTACCTCGGAGATGCTATGTCCCATCTCTCGTGCACCGACTATAACACCAGATTCAAACTCACTTAAATCTTGATAACCTGTCATTGTAGCAGCATTAACCTATCTGCCAACTTTGCCAGACGCTTGTTGTCTTATATAGGCGCTGAGGACCGCATCGCGTTACACCGATTGGTTCCATACCTCTGTTATTTGCTTACACGCGCCTATACAAGTTTTTTTGGCTCTCCAGTGTATGTACGTTGTGGGAATCACAGTTTGATTTTGTTTAGAATATTCCCCTTCTTCGTTATGCTCTACAAACAACTAACGACATCGGAGTTTTTTACAGTCATCTCCAAAAAGGAAGGCTCTCTTCTCCAACATATGTCAAGATGAGGTCCCTGGTGTGAATACTCGTCCTAGACCCTTGTGTCCTACAAGATTGACAGTAGGAGCGTGTTCCATAAGTTGTTTCCGTAATAGTTATTCTTCTGTTTTATAATCCCTTGACAACCTGATACTGATACAAACACAACATTAGCGAGCAAAGCTAGAGGACTTCGTGAGCAGTTAGAAAAAGGTTCCATGCATTTGGCCTTACTGATCCATTGTCAAATTTTCCAGGTTACAGAAAAGTTAAGCTTTCATTTTCAGAAGCCAACAATGAGTGTCAGTGCCGCGCGTGAATCCATCCAACTTGTGATCAAAACTCTAAGAAGCATGCGAACAGAAGAAAATTTTGAAAAAGTTTGGTTGCAGATGTCAAATGATATCGATAAGTATTATCTTTTAGAGCTTCAACTGCATAGAGTGCGCAAAGTTCCAGAAAAATTAGAACAAACTGCGACACCAAACATTGGCCACACATGGGAATAACCAAAGGATATGTTACAGGCTTTGC
Organism: Clitarchus hookeri; assembly: GCA_002778355.1. Classification (NCBI taxonomy): domain Eukaryota; kingdom Metazoa; phylum Arthropoda; class Insecta; order Phasmatodea; family Phasmatidae; genus Clitarchus; species Clitarchus hookeri. Next base: position 23,818 of record NQII01007847.1, on the reverse strand, counting down.
TGCTTATAACAATTTGGAAAGGCTGTTGATTGTAAAAGCTGAAGATTGGACAAACGTGATAAAGGATGAAGCAGAGAAAAGGGTCGTATGGGTGTGAAAGGTCTTCTGACAGATACTGAACTCCTATTATGCGTAATACCATAATCGAATTTGAATTCCCTGGTGGACAAAATAAAGATGCTGCAGCCCGAATAAAGAATATTATTTAATAATGTAGACTGCCTTCTACAAAACTTACTGGTAGTGCCAGTTTCATCCGCTACATCAGAGTGCAGTTTTTCTCTTTTGAGAATAGTAAAATGCTGCTTAAGAAGTTTAGTGAGCCAAATTCATCTATGTATTATGAGTACATATCAAGAATAACTATACAGCCTTGATTTGGACAAAGCTGTTGAACTTTTCGTAAACAATGAACACTGCTTTACAATATTGGGTAAAATTTTAATGAACTCTATTCCGTTGTTTCATTATAGTGATTCTTAAATTTATTATTTAGTTCAAAATAAGCAAGTTAGAGTTTTACTGTGTATATATTTTTTTTATAGCAGTAGTTCCCAATTCACTGCTACAGCACAGCATAGGTTTCACTTCCGAGAAGTTAAAATGGGTGGCTAGTAGTACAGTGAGACAAGTTGGCCTAAATCATATGACTACTGTAAGTTCGTTTCATGAGAACTTCACAACTTTAGATTGGCCGAAGCTGTTTAACTATTCATAAGCAATGGTCATAGTATTATGGTGTATAGTAAATTTTTTATCTAAACTTTCATTGTTACAAGGTGTTTTAATTTTTTTCCCTGTTACTAAGTTTGAGTTTTAATGTGTATGTTGTATATATTGTCGTATTAGTGTTGCCAGTTTAATCTGCTTCAGTGCACTATTTTTATCTTCTAATAAAAGCGAAAATGTTATTTAAGAACTACAATGAACTAAGTTCATCTTTACGGGTCATAAAGAACCAGACATTGTTGATTTGAGCAGATAACACAGTTATCAATTTTTTGTATGCCTATATTTTATTGTTACATTATGTCTCAATATTGTCTTAGATTTTATGTGAGAACTCTAGTGTGGGAGTGTGTGTTTTTTATGTACTGGTGCATTTATGTGTGCAATTAGTATTAGCGTATGTTTTCTAACACTCCTCATGTATGACTTCAGAATCATATTCCAAACGGCATGACTGTAAGGCTAAAAATATATTATCATAATAAAATTTTGCAAAAAATAAAATTGCGCAATCGCAACGGATATTGCAAATATTTTTTGTTTTATACACTAATTTCATTTTATTGATTTAACCCATGAAAACCATTACTAGGCAAGAGAGAAACACTGGTTTGTCCTCTGTGACATGACATACATTGCAAAAAAAAAAAAAAAAAAAAGTTATGAACCAGAGCAACTAATAAACTAATAACATAAGTTCTTTGCGACTGGGTGTGGATGCACGTGGTGGCCAAAAAGAAAAAAAAATATCTCAACAGTGATTACCATGCTTTCATACTTGTTTGTTAACATGGCCCCAAACAGTGTTAAGAAAATATAAGTTATTTTTCCTATGGTCGGTAATTCTTTCCTCCCACCAAACATACTATTTTGTAGAATAGAGAAACAAGTTTGTTCTCACGAAGTAATCTGTGATCCAAAGGAATATGTTAACATTTTCGCTAAGCATGTGCCTACCATTTATTTTGGGACACAATGTTTAGTGTATTATCGGAAAGTCTTAGTTCAAAATGTCACCAAACTGACAATACAGTGGCCCTTTAAATGTCCACATATGAATGGTTTTCCCTTATCAGAAACAAGGGTGGCAACAGTATCTTGAGAGATGCATTAACACACAGACCTCGGTAGCTAAAAGACAACATTGAAGAGTGCCATCATTTCAAAAAGTGTTTCTCCTGTTGTTAAAATTGGTATTCAAGTTAAACCGCTTAAGAAGAGTGACGTTAACAACTTGCTAATAAAACAATTTGGCTTCAGTTAGCAGAAACTCAAGCACTAAGAATTGTATAAACATGTGCTGCAACTGTATGCTAACGGCAACGATATACGAGAGTTCATGGAAGAGAATGCTGCTTCTTTTGTGTAGTGTAAACCTGTAGGTAATTTACAAACAGTGGTGATACAAGTTCTGTTTCTGTATAAAGTGCTGATAGTGTTATGTAATAATTTATATGATATTTGCCAATAACAATAATTTTGTAAGTGTTTAAATTTTGTTAAACTAGCATATCTTACAACGTATAATTAACAATCATTCTTATTTACTAATGGATTGATAAATTATTATTTTATACATTAACTTATTAGATTAGTAGTTTATAGCTTTCTGCGGTATTTCGTTTTCATGTCTTACAAGTTTGTTATTAACTTTTTGCCATAAAAGACTAATAATACATTTTTAGTATTGCATTAGCAATGTAACAATTGATAGTGTATAAAAATGTATTGTTAGTTATTTAGTTAGATGTACACCTGGACATTTAAAATTTATTTGGTTCCAAAAGTGGCCAAGTGACAGGAATAGTTCCAAAACTGGCCAACTCCTAAACATAAACTTAAATAACTAACAAATTATTGCTATATGATAATTTGGGCTAATACCAAACATTGTTTACATTTTTTTTAGAAATTATTGAGGGACCACACTTTTTATGACATTTCATGGTAATGAGTAAACAGTATTCCTCGATTTCTTCCTAAACAGTTGTGATGAAGATGGTCAGTTTTGGAATTAGAAGGCTCAATTAAGTTATGAATTTGAATGTTCTTCTATCGTTTTGACTTTGCGAAACCACGAAACTAAATATACCACAATTTATTGCTATTATAGGCAATAATGTGGCCTTTAATCCTGGTAGACTTATTTATTTTGCGTGTTTAGCTTGGTATTTAAAGTTTACGCCTTAGAGGATAATTTTGGCAGTGAAAAGGGGAAGAAATCGCTCTGGTTGGAAGCCATTTATGGATAATTTAAATACAGGTACTCACATTAATTAATAGTAACTTACTGGTGATTCAATTTTAAAATTGTGCATTACAACAAAATGGATATACAGAAAGCAAATATATATATAAAGAATAAACACATTTACGCACATAAGACACGATTCGCTTGTCGTAGCTTTCATATTTTCTTTATACGTTGCTCATTAATGCTACGACAGTACATCGAGCCGAATTTTGTCACAGCGAGACCAATATAGCGCGTTGCTGTAGCCATGGGCGCCGCCAGGATTACTTTCAGGGAGGTGCATCTGCATCTACACATTATACTATTAACTAATATAAAATGTAGAATTATACATGTATATTATGTAGATAAATGTAATGTCAAATTTAAATCGCGCGGGTATTTGATTGAATATATTTCGCTCATCGAAAACATACTTAATCTCTGTAGTCGATGGTTGGCATTATTGTTCGGGGAATCCCCACTGCCGCGCGACGGATGCGGGGGATTTTCCACCTGCTACCGCGTCAGTTCACGCTGTTCTAACTGTACCTATTAATATGATCGAGCAGTTTTTGAGGCGATAGTAACATATGGCGCTGTGATGTGGTTCCACAGGGCAGAATTGGTCTGGCACAAGAGGAAACTTATCAGTGCTCAGAGANAGATGAGTTTCCTCAAACATGTGGAGTATGTCTCGAGGAAAGCTATTGTGGTTTTCCAAAAACTTAAGAGAATTGGCAATACCAGCTGGGGACTAAGCTATGAAACGCTCAGAATAATATATCGAGCAGTTTTTGAGGCGATAGTTACATATGGCGCTGTGATGTGGTTCCACAGGGCAGAATTGGTCTGGCACAAGAGGAAACTTATCAGTGCTCAGAGAGCGGCGCTGCTGACCGTTGCAAAGGCCTATAGAACGGTGCCAAACGAGTCACTCCCGGTATTGGTAGGTGTACTACCAATTGACCTACTGGTAAGAAGCAGAGGATTAGCAGTGGAGAGAGCGCGAGTCGGAGAGCTGACCAAGGATGTGAAGGCTGAGATCTTGGAAGAGACACTGGACCAGTGGCAAGATAGATGGGATACATCAGATAAAGGGAGATATACACACGAACTAATGCACGATGTCAGATCAAGGCTGAAATGTAAATGGATACGCATTAACCATTACAGTACGCAACTGTACACTGGACACGGCAATTTTAAGGCGAAATTGTACAGCCTCCGACTGGTGCAATCTCCTCTGTACGATGTCTNTTGTACACTGGACACGGCAATTTTAAGGCGAAATTGTACAGCCTCCGACTGGTGCAATCTCCTCTGTACGATGTCTGCGGGGAGGATGATACAGTCCAGCATGTCATCAGGCACTGTTTGAAGACCGAAGACATCCGAAGCTGNTGTCTGCGGGGAGGATGATACAGTCCAGCATGTCATCAGGCACTGTTTGAAGACCGAAGACATCCGAAGCTGGCTACATGAAAAGCTGGAAGAAAAGGGCATTCACATGGATCTGGAAAATGTAATGGAAAATAATGTTCTCAACAAGATCTGGAATGAGTTTGCCACCAAAGTCGGAAGAAGGCTANCAGGCACTGTTTGAAGACCGAAGACATCCGAAGCTGGCTATATGAAAAGCTGGAAGAAAAGGGCATTCACATGGAATTGGAAAATGTAATGGAAAATAATGTTCTCAACAAGATCTGGAATGAGTTTGCCACCAAAATCGGAAGAAGGCTAGAGGATTTCGACAGGTGGCAAGGAGAACATATTTCTGATGACCCATGATGGGGTGCTCAGGTAAAGGCTATCAAAAAGGAAGTCGGAGCACTTCAAATTGGCGAGGAGGACAGGTTTTAAATTGAAAACCGGTAAAATACCGAGTCACGGCAAAAAGAAAAGTGAATGGCCCGAAGAAAACAAGAGGAAAGTGCCGTGCATTGTCTTACCCACCAGGGTACAGTTGCAATGCGGGAGGATGGAGGGTGTGCTGGCCTTCGGGCCTTAAAACCTGTACCTATTAATAATTGTAGTTGTCGATTGTGCGCAAATCAGTTGTCTGTAATAAATCTGCTTAAACAGCAACTCTATTTATAATCCTTTTTAGGTAATTTTTTGTGTAGCTTATTAATTTTTTTCAAGTTATGAGTGACATAAGACGGTTTTTTGTGTAAAAAACGTAATAATCATTCTGATGAAGGTGATTCACCTCATATTAAGACATCCAGGCCGAATACAGCCAGACTAGATAATCCAGGTATGTTGTGTTGGTGTTTCTACCAAAATCATTTAATGTATTGTTTATTATCCGCATACAGAGGAAAATAAGACTCAAAAACAACGAAATAATAATAGAAAAGACTTCACATTTTTGTTATACTACACTGAAAAAAAATAGTAACCAGTACGCATAAAACATAGTAAAAAAAAGTATCAACTAAATTTGCAACTTATCATTCATTATTTAAACTGTTCTATTATTTTCTCTAACATGTTTATGTATAGAAGTTATAAAAATACACATTAAAATTTGAAAGCTTTATAAATTAATAAAAACTTTTAAAATCACTACTTAAATGTTAACTGATTTGCTATCACAAAAATTGGTAAAGTATACATCATATCGTTTCATGAACAATTTTTGATTTTTTTTTCTGAATGCGTTAATTGATTAGTTTAATTATTATATAAGAACCCTTTTTGCTTAAAGGTACCAGCTCTGCGCGTAAAGATTTTCAAGCAGATGCATCGCTCGATTTTTCTAGCAGAAGCACAACTAATTCATTATTGGATATTGGGTTGTGTTTGGACCTCGGTTATCAAGTCAATGATGATCTACGTTTGAAATTACTAAGACATTCTTGGAACCCTAGTAAAAGGTACAATTTTAAAAATGACGTTAACCTTTATGCTAAACGAGCTTTCCGACAAGAATGGCGTACAACATATCCGTGGTTAGCCTACTCAACTACAGCAAAGGGATCTCTGTGTAGGATATGTGTTTTATTTCGGCCTCCAGTGCAGCGCGGTCTACAAGGACAGTTTATAGTTTCTCCTTGCCTCAAATATCAAAAGTTTCATGAAGCTGCACAGTCTCATGCGACAAGTAAGTGGCATTGTGACGCACTGGCTTCGTCAAATACATTTGAAACGATCATGGATAGAAGGGGACTAAGCGTTCATGAATCTTTAAATACAGCATATCACAAGGAAGTTAAAGAAAATCGTTTAAAACTTCGATCTATCGTATCAAAAATTTTCTTTTGCGGGCGACATGACCTTCCACTTCGTGGGAAAGTGGACGAGGGTTCTGTTTTTACAGACCTGCTACATTTTCGAGTTGACTCCGGAGACGAGATTTTGAAGAATCATTTAGAATCANTCCGGAGGCGAGATTTTAAAGAATCATTTAGAATCAGGAGCAAAAAATTCCTTATACTTATCGCATCAAATTCAAAACGAATTGATTGAAATTTGTTCCGATGTTCTGAAAAGCAAAATAATTGAGGAGGTGAAACATGCTTCGGCTTTTTCGGTTTTGGCTGATGAGACTGCTGATATTAGTGGCACAGAGCAATTATCGATTGGTGTTCGCTATCTACGTTATGATAAAGATGATAAAAAAACAATAATTTGTGAAGAATTCCTCGGATATGTACCGGCACAAGAATTGAACGCAAAAGCCATTTCGGAAACTATTATTCGCTTCCTGCAAGATTGTAATTTTGATTTAAATAAACTTGTTGGCCAAGGATACGACGGGTGTGCTGCAATGGCAGGTCACATAGGTGGTGTTCAGAAAATTATTAATGATAAATATCCTTCAGCCCTATTTTTCTACTGTGCAAGCTATGTCTTGAATCTTGTCATTAATCACCTGAATACTGTCAGTGAAGTGAGAAATACTGCTGGGACTACAAAGGACATAATACATTTTTTTTAGAGAGAGTACGTTGCGGCGGAATAAAATTCCAAATATATCTCTATTTTGTGAAACGCGTTGGACAGCAAAGTACAAGAGTATCAGAAAATTTTCTGAAAACTTTCTGATTATTGTACAAGTTTTACAAGAACTTTCGCAGGACGCGCCGAACTCTACAACGAAAACCAAAGCGTATCAGCTCTACACGACTGCAACTACTCCAACATACATTGTGACACTTTTAGTAATTACTGCCTATTCTGCCAAACTTGAACCCGTGTGCAATCAATTACAAGAAGTAAATATGAATATAAAGGCAATACACGATCACGTAAATAAATTAACTGATGTGCTTAAATCTCACCGCGATAATGCATCTATGGAGTTTGCGGTCATTTTCGAGAAAGCTCAAAAAATTTGCGAAAACTGAATGTTGAATTTAAGCGTCCTCGAGTAGTGGCAAAACAGACTTACAGATCAAATCAACCATCTGAAAATGTGGAAGAATTTTTCAGAATAACTATATTTATCCCATACTTATATTCTATTATTTCTTCACTAAAAAATCGATTTTCTTCAACACACAAGAAAGCATTTTCGCTTATGCAGCTTCACCCAGAAAATATGAGAAAATTAGACAAATCAGCATTTTTAGCGATAGCAGAAGATATACAGAACCTCTACGGAGGTCTTCTACATAATTTTATTGCCGAGGCTACCCCATGGTACGAGATGATGAAGAAAAATGAAGCAAATAATGCGGTTTTTAATGAATCTGTTGTTGAATACGCAGATATAATTGCTCAAGCCACTCCGTTTTACCCAGCTGTATACGAGGCAATAAAAATTGGTTTAACTATTCCAGCAACAACATGTAGCATTGAACGTACATTTAGCACGTTACGACGTGTCAAGACGTGGAATCGCTCAACGATGGGAGACGCGAGGCTAAGCGGCCTGTGCATGCTCAGTGTTCACAGGAAAAGAGTAGAGGAGGATACTGAATTTATTGACAAGGTGATGAACAAATTTGGACAGCAACCTAGACGCCTTCAGTTTTTATTCAAACAGTAACTTAATAAAAATAAATGCAATTTTCTCTATGTATTTTCTTTCTAGACAGGGGGGTGCAAGTGCACCCCCTTGCACGCTGCTGCCGGCGCCCATGGCTGTAGCTGCTGCAACTGAAAGTAGCAGGGTGAGGTAAAATCCCGCGACAGCAGAGCAGTGTCGTTGCGACCATGCCAAATGCACCAAAGAGTGCCAAGTCGCCATCTGTCACCGGTGCCTAATAGTTCGTTGCTGCTCACTGGGCGGGCCATCATGGCGATCTGTGACACTACACAGCGACACGCGACACGAGGAGTGCCAGTCGCTCTGTTGGGAATAATTGAGATGGAAAATCGAAATTAATGTTTTCGTTTACTTTGTCTTGCTAAACCACGAAAACATATAAAGTACAATCTACTGGAATCAAGTTATGTAGGCATTAACTTTGGCATACTACGATCTGCTTTTGCCATAGACACCAACTGACTTTATTGTGTCACTGCGTGATTATTTTAAGTGATATATACATGGAAGAATGGTTGAATTATGCACAAAACTAGCAATGAAGTTTTCCAAATTATTTAAAAGTATATGCTTACTATAATTACAAAATTTTACTGGTAGTAAAATTTTTGTGTTTTTTTCAATTTAAACTAATGAGTTGAGTTATAAGATTTGGGCGGCTCTTAACAGCAAGGTCTTGAGAGCCGATGAGGGTGAAATGAGGTGAAAATGGAGAAGTGCCAGAATGAAAGAGTGGAGGAAACGAGAGATCCCCGATAAAACCTGCCGACCAGTGACATTTTTTAATTTAAAAAGCAAGTTTAATGGCAGATAATATTGTAATATGGCAGGAAATGCATTTCTATTGCTTTGTATAGCATAACAAATAAATTAGTTTTCATTAGAGGTTGTCCTTTATAATGAGGACAACGATTTATTTTAATTATTAAATTGATTTTTAAATTACCCGCTCAATACAATAAATTACTTGACATATAGTTGTTCACTTTGTAGATAAATCGGGCTGAAAGTCGTAGGAAGTTGACCTGAACCATGCGCCCACGTGTGCTCTCGTGACCACTTGCACCTTCGCAGTCACTTACACCACCTAGCCGACACCTAGCCGAAATGAACAATAGGTCGCGAGTACGTCGGTATAGGTTGACGAGAACGGAACACGCCCACCTCATCGACATGTACTACCTGACTCAAGTGACAGTCTTGTTTATTTAACTCGAGAGGTAACTTTTAGGGGGAAATAACAAGCGGTCTAGCACGGTGCCCCCCCCGAAAGCCACAGTCGTTAGGCGCCCTGGCACTTGGAGAGAACTTAGGTGCAGCTCGCGGCGCGACGGCCGGCGTCCTTCCCATCTGCATGACGCCGAAAGGCCTGCTGGTCGAGATATCAGTTCTACGTGACCCCAAGTGTGTGTAAAGAGTGGGGAATAAAATCCCGAAGCAGTTCACAGTGTCAAAAACACAGTAGCTAATAAAGTAAATATAATTTCTTTATTAAAACTGCAATCGAACATGGCAACCCACATCCCTTTCATAGATAGACTCGTCCAGCACACCCATGCTGGAACAATTGGACTCGCCCATCGGTGAAGTATACTGTAAACTGCAATACACTTTCGAAAACCATTATTCCTGTTACTTTTATTATATTAATTATGTTCATTTTTTAAAAGTGTGATTATGTCTTTTCTTTGCAGTATACTACCTATCATTGTCCCATATCATTTACTTAATTTTCTAGTACAGTGACATGCCCCGTGACGTCACAGTCATGGACATATTTCACATTTAATTAACGACGAGATGTCACCAATATGTTATTCACCATGAAATTGTATTTTGTAGCATTTTAATTAGCATTAAGAGGGTTCATGCCATTTTTCACGTAATTTTTGGCGCCCACTTCGGCCACCATCAGCAGAAGCCAGTGCCTTGATTTTAGTCCGACTCCAGCACTCGGGCCGGCCTGCAGCATGGGAGTTTCGCTACGCGTCGACCCCTTCTGCTCCTTCAACTTTTGCTGTAATCACTTTAATTCTCCATAGTAACATCATTAACCGGAACAGTTTGCTTAATTCTTGCCGAGGGGACGACCGTCTGCTACCCTGCAGTTTTCCACCAGGGTTTAATGTGCTACGAGCACTTCAATAATTTTCATGGCTTAGGCCGATTTGACAGCATTTGTCACTGGCAGACCAGAGTGCCAGGTCCGCATAAGTTGGACATATCAGTGTAACTGTATATGTACCACAAGAAATAAGTAAACATCTTGACTAACCACGATTGTTTCATTTACCTTACTCTTCGGGGTAATTCGTGCACTGCACCATAATGCAGCCTCAATAAGCGCAAGTAAGGCCTGCGAGGTGGTTAGAATCTCGCCAGCATAATGAGCGAAACCACTAGGTATGTTCAATTATTGATAATTTCAGTATCTATAAGCACTCCAGATCGGCAGAGGACTCCAGGGACCCACGTGCCATCGATCGCACGACACTCACTAACTCATGCTCACTGAGTTTTGCCGCCAGGCAATTTCACCAGTTTTTGCCTTAACCTGGTAGGCCAGGTAAGGTGGGGTCCGACATCAGCATCCCATATTATGTAATATGGAAGTTACAGTACAATGTCGTTGTGACAAGTTCAATGCGAATTGGCCCTGCTACTTCTGTGTCGCTGGTCATGACCTGTCACTGTTACAAATTTTTCTCACTCCTCCCATCACTAGCGTCCATCTTTCTCGGGGTGTATGACAGTTGCACAATAATAAACCATAATACATACTTACAAAATAATAAAGGAATGAATATAAGTTGTCAATTTTAATCACAATCCATATTTTAATTTGTTTTATCCCATACTGCACCATACATTTAATTTGAATTCAAAACACAGGTTATTTTCAGTTAACTACGCCATTAGAATGCTGTTCATTATCGCCAGCTTAATAACGTGCCAATGAAAGACTCTTATCTACTTCCAAGGATAGACGACACATTAAACAGCATAGCAGGTTTGCAGTGGTTTTCTAATTTGGACTTGAAGAGCGGGTACTGAGAGTGCGAGGTGGCCCCAGAAGACCAAGAGAATATTTCATTTTGTGTCAAAGATGAGAGTTTTAAATTTGTTTGTCTGATAGATATGTTAAACTTATTGAAAATAATGATTTGAAAATTATGAATGAAAAAGGTTATTATCTTTGTTATAAAATATTAGTAAACCATTAAAGAAGATCAATGAATGCATATTATTGAAGTTTCAAATTAATATAATTTATATATATTGGATGTTTGTGAACTTCATTTTCTCATTATTTTGTTAAAATTTTGAGGTTTAATTTTAGTTTCTTAATATTTTGTTCAATTTTTCAGAATTTTAGTTTTTTTTATATGTTGCTACATTTTTGAGAATTTAGTTTCTTTGATTTGTTGGAGATTTTATCAGTAAATTAGGATATTGATATTTAAAATTTTTTTTGAGATTTATGAAAGTGAGCTAGCTGTCTTATAACATATCTGCAAATGCTGTACTTTTGAAACCATGTAAACAATTCCTACTTGTCTTTGTATTTTGGCAGTAGATATTACAACTATAAATTGTATCTATACGAGAATATTTGACCTCCATTTTTTACAATAGTGCCTTAAGAATAAAATAAGTTTTTATGTCATATCGGGAAAAAATTGATTTCCTACCAAATTTTCCAAACAAAAAGTACTGCGACAATTGGTGTAAATATATATATTTTAAGAATGTCAAACACTTATTTTCAAAATGGCAGCTTTATAGCAATTTTAGTCAAGAATGTTTTATTGTCGAAACCATGTTATAAATTCCAACTTAATTTTGTATTTTGGCAGTACATAATTCAACTATCAAATGCGTCTACATTGATCATCTTTTGTCTGCCATTTTGTAAGATATGCCACATTAAAAAATTTAGTTTTTATGTAATATGTCGGGAAACATTTGACAGATTCCTACCAAATTTGGCAAATAAATAGTACTGCAGCAGGGGTGTAAACTAGTGTGTTTTAAGTAGGCCATGCACTTATTTTCAAATTGGTAGCTAGCTATATGTTAATATTTTAGCTCAGTATATTTATTAATGAAACAAATCCCAACTTATCTTTGTATACTAGCAATATCTATTAGAGCCATAAAATTTGTCCATATAGAGCCTCATTTTTTTGCTATTTTGTAAAATAGTCCAACAATAAAAATATATTAATTTTTATGTCATATCTCTGGAAACAATTAACCCATTCTTACCTAATTTGTCGAATAAGTCTTACTCTGTAAGGCCATATTAATATATGTACTTTTAAGTATGACAGACACTTATTTTCAGAATGGCGGCTATAAAATCATTTCAGTTTTGTTTGCCATAGCTACGAAAATATGTCATCTATTTTAACTTAACTTTTTATACTAGTAATATACAATCGTCGAATGTGCTAATAGATACATTTTTGTCCTCCATTTATGAAGATTGTCACAATGTATGAGAAATATGGAGGCTTTATGCCATATCTCGACAATCATTCAACCAATTCCCACCAAATGTTACATTATTGTATGTAAACTGACATATTTCAGATGTGGCATTCCTTTTTTTTAAATGGTGTTGATATAAATAATTTAGTTTAGAATGTGTATCTATGAAAAAATTCAACACAATTTAAACAAATTTAGTACACTAATGTTATTCATTGGAAATATAAATCATGTACACCGCGATCCAATTTTTCAAATTTATTTGCAGAATAGTGCTAGTTGAAAAAATTAAACATTTTACCATATTTCTGGAACAATTAAACTAATTTACACCAAATTGTTCACACCATTGATATACTACAAAAGGCCATGTAAACTGACATGTTTTAAGTGGGTCAGACAACAATGTTCAAAATGGCAACTTTATAAAAAATTATTAAACAATTTAACCAAATTCAAACAAATATTTTGTGTTGTCCAGTATATATAAGAAACATTGTATACATATACCCTTTTTCTGGCAATTTTGTACGATATCACTAAAATAATAAAATAAAGTTTTTATGCTATTCTCAGGGACCAATCAACCGATTTCCACAAAATTCTTTACACAAGTAGCGCTAGGTAGGCTATGTAAACCTACATGTTTTAAGTGGGCCAGTCACTAATTTTCAAAATGATGGTCCTGTAAATATTTAAAGATAGTAAACCCTGTCGTTCAAAAAATTAGACTGATCAAATCCGACGTTGATGATCCGAATCCGTCCTCCGTAATGGAGTTGATTGCATGCTAGCTTATAGTAGGAGGTTTTCTAGGTTAGAGTCCCGGTTAAGGGACGTGTGTATTTGTAATTGTCTCAATACTGTTGCGTATGATTCTGGTTTCATCTCTAATGATATCGCCTTCAAAGAATAATCAATTCTTACCTACCAACTCAGCTTTTACGAACTTATTTACAAAATAATTGCACCCATGTTAAGGAAAGTAGGCTCATTAGTTACATCAGCAACTTCTTGCTGAAATTAGCACTATTTTGGTGAATATCCCAACAATTGTGAGCTTATTTGTTTCATGTTTAAATTTTTCTTCATTGCTACCCGGATCTGTCGTGCTATTCGTGAGGACTATTTTAAGTTTTATAACCCGTGAAATATTATACACTTTCCTCGCTGCCAAGAATACAACCACTGCGCTCAAAAAAATGACGTGAATTATTATTTCTACTCGAATGCTAATAACTCGAAGAATTAAATAATTGTGTTAGCATATATAAATGTTTATTAAACAAGACAAAAAAATTCTGCTAGAAAAATCAAACAATATCAAATTTCAATGTAATGATTTAAATGTCACATGAAGCGTATCCTACAAGAAGTATTTTTTTGGAATTCTTTTATGTCCAATTTACGTACTATCAATTAATTTTGATGTTCTGATTTCGAAAATGCATAGTTATGTNCTAGACTGTAAAACGCAAGTGTGGAATACATTTAAGATTATTTGCTAACATGAAGAAAACCTCAGTTGGCGAAGATAATTTCTTTGTGTTCAAAGATGCTATCTGGATAGTGCAGCCCTCTGGGCTCTGTAATTATACGTTATTTGAGTTGGTTGGCAAGTGTTCTGTAAATTTAAACTAAAACTAATGAGAATATCGTTACTAATTTAGAAATAACAGTGTATAGGGTTCCAATTGACACATACTATATCAATAATGAAACCTTAACTTTCCAACTAATGCTGTGACGAGGTGAAGTTAAATTTGTCTGGTATAGAATTAGCGATCTAGTAGGAATGGTGGGCTAACCCAGAAAAGTGTAAATGTTTTATTAACAACAGACCCACAACCCTTGTGTCGCCCCTTTTTTTGCTGCAGAGTGGGCCAAGCGACACGATACTAGCATACAATATCATAAAATCTGCAAAATTTACTTCCTTATTATTTTGAGAAATAATGTGCTATACCATAGGACTCTTGGGCTGGCCCACTATTGACACAATACGCCAGTCTCTTGTGAAAATGCAATGAGCTGCTTATGGCTTAACTGACATTTAATAAGATTGCAGATTCAATAAAATAAGACGAACATAATTTGTTGCAAACCTTACCATCGATAAATCAAACAAACAAGTTGCATTTCAAAAGGGTTTGTGTAGATTTGAAAGTGGCGAACAATATGAGAGGAAAATATTGGTCTGAGAGTTGGCAACACTAATGCCAATGACAATATGAAACAATGTTGCTGCTATTCAAATATTGCATTTTCTTTGAGTTTCTGCGTTGTGTGAATGTTTACAGTGTACAATTTATGTTAACAGAAATACTAGAAATGTCTTCTGAATATTATATAGAAAGTTTATTGCAAGTTATTAGAATTGATTATTGTCACGAGTTCATTAAAGTGTAATTTGTTTTGTATTTGCTGTGTCTGCTTGGTGGAAGCTTCTAGGATGACTTGGTTGAAGCCCTTAAGTAATTTTATAATTGTGGAATTTTATATGCCTTGCTGCATCCACCAGTTTTTATGTTAAAAATGTATTTGAAAGGATATTTGGTAACTGTAAAGAATTGGAAATGTAAGAACTTCCGAGTGAATTCTTGAGTTCTTCTTCAAGAAAATGCATTTTTATGAACGAGACCTACAAACGGGAAAAATGCATCTTTATTGCTAATTCTGATATGTGATGATCTGATCTTGGATAAAGTTCTTTTCAACGTCTGAATATTGTTAAAATATTTAATTAATAATACAATTTAATTTCTCAGCATAGCATTCTCTTTATTAATTCAACAAATCCATGCAAAGATATATATATTTTTAATTGGACACATAAAAGTTTTAATTCAATTAACTTTTTTTCATTGATGTTTAACTGAGTGAATACATTTTTAACTTGAAATTTTTTGTGGTATTAAAATTTTGAAATCATGATCAACTGCAAATTCAGTTATGATTCAAATCCATGCCATACCTATTGCTATTGAGAATAATCCAAATGTTATATTGTAATTTATTTCCTTGCGTAAAGATAAATTTTAAATTTCTCATTATTTTATTTTAGTTGTAACAGTTTCTGGTAACTAATGGTCAGCATTACTAACCTAATTTATTATTTCAGTAAATTTTATTTAAAACTAATTGGCGAGTGTTATTCGTACGTTAGTGTTATGACGGATGATTATTTTACACCTTATTATTGCATGCTATTGCCCAAAAGTTTATTTCATTACTTCAGTGCTGTGACTTATCTTTGTTAGAGAATTTGTTTAGGGAGTTCTATGTTACATACTACTTCCCGTGTCAATTGTGTCTTCGGTCTACTACAAAAAATATATACAATTGGTATCTGTGTTTGGAGACAGTAGGGAAGTAAAGAATTGGTTGCTAGAAATGTGTCACAAAACAATCCACACTTCAACTGCATTCTTCACAATTTTTTTATCAACCTAATCAAATGATATATTTTAGATCTCCATTTCCCTCCCAAAAAAACTCTGTGTTTATCTGCAATGTGATCAAAACAGTAGTAGTGATGCAAGTAAAATTATAATTGAATACATATAGGTAACAAGAATGACAATGGTGATGTCTCATCTGCTAATAACATAGGACAAACTAAATATTTCTTAATAAAGACACACTTTTATGAACCTCCTTTGAAATAACAGGGGGATGCCCAGTTGTACCGCTCCCCAGTCCCCTCAGCAGAGTGATGTGTATGCATCACTTTAGTAGCACCAGCGCCAAATGTATCAAAAAAAGTCCCGCCCCATCTCTACTAGTCTTTCAACCACCATAAATAAAGGGCATGGTTCCTATCACCCTTTCTCCTGTACAATTTCTAATGATGCTTGTAACAATTTTGAATGATTTATTGTCTAGAGGGTTTCTACTGTGCTTATTCCGGTTTACCCCCTCCTCTTTTTAGTTATAATTGAACTGCAGATACACTCAGGGAGTCAGTCGTGGTCCCAATCGTGGCCATGGCTGCCCAATCCCTCTATACTGCGATGCATGCCTCCTTACATAAACTCCTTCCCATGTAGGCGTATGGGGCTCAGCCCTGAAACGCACTGAAGTCCGCCCGGCCTTTGACTCGGACGCACACGTAACATTTATATTAAGGTAGGTTAAGAAAAAATCATTCTTTGAAAGAGTGTGTTGGTAATCCTTGAAGTTACATCTAATATCATGAATGAAACAGAGCGGTTAACAATTCTGTCATTTGAAGAGATTAATCTAGATTCAGATTATGTTATGATCAAAGTGAGGATAAAATACTTGGGCCAAATAGAAATGTACAAGTCATTTTGGATCAAGGACAGGCTTCAAAGTGGAAACAGCCTATATTGTATGACTTATAGATCGAAAACTGACAAAAGAACTGCTTTTCGGAGTAATAAGAACGCTATAATAAAGGTAATTTTATTTTGTTGCAATTGTGACATGGGCGAAAGTAATATAGGCTTATGAAAATAATTGAATATATCACCATTCAGCACAACGTTTGAAAACCCCCCACAGTACTAATCCTGTGTGAGTTTTCACAGATATGCTATATGCCATAAAATTTTTATGAAATACAACTCTAGTGTGGAAAAGCTGTTACATGCAAGTCATAATTGAAAACACGGAACTGAAGTTTGTCTCCAAAACTTATATATGTATTTGCTGTACAACTGTTTTCGCACCACACAGCAACACGACATTCATAAAAATATTCTGAAAACCCGGAAATCGATTATTTTTGTAAATTTAGTTGACGGGTTTTTTTAATGTGATGAATACAAGTTTCATTCATTCGGGTTTCGTTTGAAGGAGCAGTTATAAATATTTAGATAAATTGAAGAAATTGTGCTTAACATGAGAATCGTAAGCCACAAAACACTGATGCCATTTCAGAAAGGTTTATTAATGTCTGTACGATATTAACGTGGCTTATAGAATTATCTCCAGAAAACCAACTCATTGAAATAACCTACATGACATATCGCTTAAAGCAGGACTTACTTGAAAGTTTTGTTTATCGTCGCAGAAGAATCGCTAGTACTTATGATAATCCAACACCAACAGATTTAAAGTACAGGTTCTGGCAAATGTTACTGGCATATGAACTTCCTCTACCGCATGGAGAATGTGTTGAGGACGATGGTTCAAGACAAAGCCTTATCTGACTAGCCACATGTTCACTGAGTTAAGTGTGAATGCCACAGAAAACAAAGACGAAGAAAACGAGGAGGTTCAAGAAGAAGCTGTGGTCACTTCCTTGACAAGATCGTGGGAAGAAAATGAAGCGTTAAGATATGTAACTGGAAATTTTGTTCATGAAAGTGAGGACGAGGGCTTGAAAAAAGTAGAAGACACCAAAAATAAAAGTAACTATTAGTTTATAATTTCCGCTACGTTATAATTAATTAAAATTCGTATGCTTTTTGTAGGTGGGTGGACTGAAATGATGAGTCGTGGAAAATTAACTGTCCCATCATCAAAATGTGTGGAAACTCTATAGTGCGCGGAGTAAATGTTTAAAAGAAACCACGAGTCCGGCTTACAAAACTGGAAAGGTATTGTGTAACACTTTTACGTGAAACTGGTAGAACATTTTCCACAGGTCGACAAAAAAGTGGTAATGAAGTTTGCGAGAACTAGGAAATTTATAAGAATGCGGCATTTAAATCGTCAAGCGAAAGTCATGTTTACGGAAAAGAATAAGCAGAGCAAGCTTGCACAGCACACTGACCTTAAGGTAATATATTGATAATCGTCAATATGCTTGTTTTGTGCGAGAACTTTGTTATTACATGTAATGTATAAGTAACGTTTGCTAACATACTAAATAAATGCAGTATAATGTCGACAGTATTAAAAAAATAATTCAAATAATATTAGATATGTTAATTTTTTTGAACACCGCAGGACAGATTTGTGTATATAGAGGATGAGTATAAAAGAATAACCCAACTTTGAAGGTCTATAATATCAAAACCAAACAATCTACAACCTTGATTGACCAATAAAATGAACCGTGGAACTGTGAAATTTGTGTACCATATCTTCATAAATGTTCCACGTGAGTACCACGAGCGGCCCGAACGACACCTACGTGATAATAAAATTCGTTCCACACTCTTGTCAGCATGTCCGGGGTTACGGTTTGGATGGCGTCCATAATTCTCGTTTTGAGGTCATCAAAGTCAGCCGGCAATGGTGGAAGAAACACTTGATCATTTATGAACTACCATAGAAAAAATCGCACGGGGTAAGATCCGGGCTTCTTAGGGGGCCAGTGATGAAGAGTTTGGTCACTAGCTGCTCCTCGACCAATCCAGCGTTGCGGCAACGTTTCGTTCAGGTATCCGCGAACAGCTAGGTGCCAATGGGGTGGAACACCATCCTGCTGGAAAATGAAGTCCCCCGCTGCCTCTTCTAACTGAGGAAACAACCACTCTGTAAGCATGTCCAAATTAGAGATTTTTAGTAACAGTGGGCTCGTGAAAAAAGAAAGAGCTGAAGACAGTGTCTTTGGATACAGCGCAAAAAAAAAAACATGTTCACTTTGGGGGAAGCGCGCTCGTGTTCAGTGGTTTCATGTGGAGGCTCCTGACCCCATATCCGCACGTTGTGCCGGTTCACCTTACCAATTGTATGGAACGTCGCTTCATCGCTAAAAACCAGCTTAGACATGAAGGCATCGTCTACCTCTTCTGGGCAAGAACGAACGCGCAGAAATCACGTCTCAGTTCTTTATCCCTTTTGGTAAGAGCCTGTACAAGCTGTAACTTATATGGATTTTACAGCAATCGCTTTCGCAACACTGTCCATACCGTCGATTGAGGGATTTGCATTTCCTGGCTACCTTGTCGAGTTGATTTTTTCAGACAGCGAACGAACACTTGTTGAATCCGTTGCACATTCTCTTCGGACACAAGAGGACGCCCGGAACTTTTGCCTTTGCAAATGCACCCTGTGTCACGGAACTAACGAAACCAACGTACGATAATCCACCTATAGGGAGGACGACGTCCGTATTTACGACGGAATTCACGTTGAACAGTCGTAACCGATTCACATTTAGCAAACTGAATAACACAGAACGCCTTCTGTTGTTCTGTCGCCATCGTGATGCGGACTAACACACAACACACGCTCATATTATGACGACAGACGCTCTCAGTGTCATCTCTCGGCACATAAGGAAACATCAGACCGTCTCTTTCACAATGACGTGTTGAATGCAAGCTTGCTTCCCCCTAACCACCTCAAATCGAGAGTTACGAACGCCATCCAAACCGTAACACTGGACATGCTGACAAGAGCGTGGATTGAGTTTGATTATACCGCAGATGTCGTTCGGGCCGCTCATGGTGGTCACATTGAACATTTATGAATGTTTGTTAAACAAACTTCACGGTTCCACGATTCATTTGATTGGTCAATCCAGGCTGTAGGTGATTTGGTTATGATATTATAGACCTTCAAAGTTGGGGTATTCTTTTATACTCAGCCTGTATAATATGAATATATTTGTTTCCTTAGGTCTGACTAATATTTATCAGTTATCTTCAGCTAATTCCAGGAGGATATTCTGCGGAATGATTCTATGAGCACGAAGTGCGATGTTCATCTAACTTTTTCTTGCATAAGCTAATGACGATTGTTTTTTTTTATATAAATCTCTTTCCTGACAGCAATATATATATATATATGACTAGAATATGTTTTAATATATTGCAAAACAGTAGCTGTACGAACATGCAAACTAGTATTAGATACAAGTTTTACCCTTAACTGCGGTCTCGACTGGCTAGTCGCTGCACCATAGTGCACCATTGAATGCGCACCACTCAATGTACCGTTACTTAAACTGGTTCGCTCGGGCCTACCTCCCTTTGCTTGTAGTCTTACTGCTAACACCGAAAAACATTGTTGTTATCGCAGAGAGTAATATGCTAGAGGCGGCGGGTCATTAGAGAGGAGGGCGGGTGACCTGGCCTGCTCACTGACACTCCATGGCTCTGAGAATGGATGACAAGCTGTCTATGAATNTTGTTGACAAACTTTCGGCAGGGAGGGGGGAGTGAATACGACTGTGGTACAATCTAGCGGATGGTTTGGAAGTATTTGCAAATCAGTTGGCAGTGCACTCTGGCGACAGAGAATCACACTACCTCTCACTTGACTTTTACCTTAAGTTATTTTGTAAGCCGACCCCTGATAAGCTTTCAGGCATAACACCGGGATATATTAATAAGCCCTTTACAATACACTACAATAGTTTGAGGTACTTTGGAAAAAGAGGATAAACGTTCCTTCGCAATGAAATCGTTTTTCTCTTCCCGCGCCATTATCACTGCGTCACTGGGTGTCACGCATCAATATGAGGCAAGGAATACTTAAGAATGTACTGATGTTTATGAAAATTGGTGCTCTAGACTTGAAGGGAGAGGACCGATTAAAAGTTTTACTATTTGACAAATAAAAGTAAGTGAATTTTTCTATTTAACATGTTTTTTTTATTATGTTTGCTTAACGTCTCGTCGACAGCGGTGTCATTGGAGACACGCACACACAAAATCAGCGCAATTGAAGGGAAACGGGGAAGAAATCGGTCATGCCCTTTATTAAGGGACCATACTAGCATTTGACTGGAGTGAAACCATGGAAAACTGAAATCAGGATGGCCCGAATGCGAGTCCAATGTGTTACCATTGCACCACCTCGCTCTGTATTTAGTATAATTCAATTCACAACGAAAGTTAATGTCAGTTTATAATGTAATAATTTTTATTCCGTAGTAATAAAAATTTATTATATTTAGAGTCCATAAATAAGACAAATGAGACAGGTAATTGAGGAGAAAAAAGTTAGCGATCTTAAAATATATAAACGCATTTTATTTTAAATGCTTTAGGTGTTTTATATTCACAAATACTTCTCATTTTATTACTATTTAATTACTTCACAAATATAACGATCTTAAAACTTAAAGCTCAGTCATTTAGTTCTTGTAAGGTATATTTTGAAAGACCCCACTCCCCTTACAAATATTTCTTCATTTAGCAGAAATACTGCAAAATATGATAAAACTTATTCGTAAAATTGTCAGCCCTCAAGTTATGTAATTATAGTGTATTTTATGTAGCAATTTTTATAGGTAAACAATTGTTACAGGTAAAACTTTTCTATGAGTATGACAAAGCTGCAGATCGCATTGTGGGGCCACACAGTCAAACACAAATGATAATGGCAAGAGGTTTATTGTCTCCATGGAGGTAGCCAGTATACATAGATTTCGACAAAAAAATAACAGCATGCATATTGAATTGCACTATTAGTAAGCTGCATGTGTCTGTGTTTCGAGTTGTAGCATATGTTGGATATTGTGGTGGTGGCAACTTAGCACTTTGGAAATAATTAGGTGTGTCTATTTCCAATAGAACACTCTGTCATCCAGTATCAAGTGAATGCTTTATTTAATTTTTTCCTGATGTGCCACATATTCTCAATATCATTAGAAACTGGTTTTTTGATAATGGTTTCAAGTGGTCCAATGGAAACTTTACTAACAAAAATTAAGTAACGGTTTTAATTCAGGATATCTCATCTTTAGAAGTGCGTTCTTGTCATACGTTATCTACACTTCATGTACAATGTGGAAAAACTCAAAGACAGAAAGTCAGACTGGCCGCTGAGTTACTATCCCACACAACAGCAACTGCAATTAGAAAATATAGCAAACTAGAGGAAGCCCCCGTAATTGCAGATTTCATTGATTTGATAAACACCTGGTTTTATCTGATGAGCAGTTATGTTCAAAATAAGCAATATTTTGAAAAACTTCAATCCAAATGTGCTTACGGTTTGAATAAAAAAGCCCAAAATCGCATTTCAGATTTACTGTTAGGAAATATTACTAAAATAAAATGTTGCGGGGCAAAAATCACTACAAATTTTTCAGAAGGGCATTATTAAATCCATCACTACCATCAAGCAGTTCTTTTCGGATCTGCAACTGCAGTACCCCAGCATTAACAACATTCTGACACACAGAATCAACCAAGACTGCCGATAAAATTTGTTCAACCAAAAGGACACAAGGAGGCTGAATGACCGTCCGTCTCATATTGATACACTAAACAGACTGAGAATGATAATTCGCGGAAAAAAGCCCAAGTATAGTTCAGAATGAATTGAACACACAAGATGGTGCAGTTGGGCCGGAAGAATTCACAGTCAGTAGTGTTTTTAAAACTGCCAGTATTGTTGAAGACTGTGAAAGGCAACTTGATATTGAAGGTGGCTCTGATTTACTAGCTAAAATAGAACTGCTACCAGTTAATGCAGAAAATCCAGTCTCAAAAGAGTGTTCCATAGATGGACTCCAATACTTAGGAGACTGGCTAGCAAAAAAATTTGGTGATTGTTCCGTATTACGTACTCTTATGGTAAAACCATAGGAAACCTGCGAGTGCACTATCGAATATCCACTCAAATTATTTACTTTTCAANGCGTACTCTTATGGTAAAACCATAGGAAACCTGCGAGTGCACTATCGAATATCCACTCAAATTATTTACTTTTCAAGTCAGTGTACTATTGCGTATCCGGTCGAATTCCGTTTAACGTATCCAAGTTCAAGTCAATTGTTCCGTTTAGCGTATCCAAGTGTGTTTTTACTTAAAACCTTAAAGTTTTCAATTAGGAAAACATACAATGGTGTGTGAGGGGTGTAAAATCACCATGTTGAACGCTCGGAAATTGATTTACTTCTCACCGGACGTAAACACATTCCTCATCGAGCATGACATCCCTAAACCGTCAATACCATGTAGACGATGCAGAAAGGGCGAAGCCAAGCTCGTGGACAATCNATCGAGCATGACATCCCTAAACCGTCAATACCATGTAGACGATGCAGAAAGGGCGAAGCCAAGCTCGTGGACAATCGAGGTTGGTTTTACTGGTGTCGACAGCGCATGGAGAATGGCACAAAATGCAATTTTAAAGTGTCGGCAGGACAGGGCAGTTTNTTACTGGTGTCGACAGCGCATGGAGAATGGCACAAAATGCAATTTTAAAGTGTCGGCAGGACAGGGCAGTTTCGTGTGGGAGATTCAAATTTGTCGCCGGGCAAGATCATCGAGTTGTGTTTATTGTGGTGCCTGATCAAGTATCCCCGACAGCAGACTATAGTAAACGAACTTAAGTGCTCGGGCAAGACAGTCGTCGCCTGGTCGAATTTCTGCCGCCAAGTGTGCATAGACTGGGTGTTAACTTACAGGAAAAGAATCGGCGGGCCTAGCAAAATAGTCGAGATAGACGAATCAAAGTTGGGTAAGCATAAAAACCGCAAGGGACG
>NQII01007846.1:46698-83755 GCA_002778355.1 Clitarchus hookeri | reverse complement strand
TCCAACTACCCCGGGTGTAGCTAATTTGTTTTTGGCGCTTCCCCACACGGTTGTCGAATTAACTGTCTTCACTCTGTCACCATGACACGGTCTCGAACACACACGAGGAGACACTCACTGGGTCTGGATTGGATAGGGCTTATTAACGTCACCCAGAGTTATACTCAGAAGGTTTATCAGGGGACGGCTTACAAACTAACTAATGGCCTGACTTAAACTAACACGCATGCCTTGCCTAGGATTGGAATCCAGAACCTCCCGGAGGTCTGCCACTACACTGGAGGATATCCTCACGAAAGCCGCGAGTTAACCACTCGAGATGATACAGGGACCAGTGAAGGTGCGGTAACTGCTCAAGTACGCGTAGGATTAACAAATTCAAATATCTGATAAAATATTGGAGGAAGTAAGTTTTATATATCCATATTTGGTATCGCAGGTGGTTGCCGACCGGACATTGAGGACAGAACAATCCTACCTCGGAATGACAGACGGAACTTCCCAGCCTTTTTTTATAAAAGTTAAGATTTTCATCAGTACTATTGTGCTTCATCTATCACCATATTTGCACCCCCTTTGACATTCTATGTACGCTGCAAGTCTACGAAAGAGGTATTGTGACAGCTTTGCTTAGTTCAGATGCTTAAGCTGGGCTTTCGTAAGTCAATGAGACCTATTAAGGTGGTCGCCTGGGTAGGTCGCCGAACGGTGTGTAGGGCTCCAGCAGAATACATTTTATTAAAAAAATTGTACAAAGTTTCTGAGTGAGGTCTGCTTACGAATAGCATTTAATAAACGTCACGAGTCTCTATACGTTTTCCAGTTACTCCATTTCTCTCTAAAGCATATTTTTGTGATAGTGAAAATAGCTCAAANGGTTCCTGGAGTTCAATCAGTTTCATTAGATAATACTAAAAGACTTCAACTCTGCACGATTTTCAAAGTACTTTCAGCTTCATTTTTGAATGTATTAACTCTTATTATTAGTTACCATTCAACTTCTTTCAACCGCAGCTATAAGTCTTTGTGTTTTGGGGATATGACTTCAGTTTATACAGTTTTGTTTGCGTCGTGTTGTGATTTACATGTCGCCGAACAATCCTCAGAGTATTAGCAGCTGAAACACGTTCAAAGTTAATGAAACACCTTTTAAATCAGCAGTAAACAATCTCCGCTTGTAACGTTAACAAACACCAATAAGTTAACTGGTAGTGATTTTCGTACTGTATTAGCAAAAGGTAATTCCATAATTGACTGCGGTATTAAACACGCAATGTTTAATTCAGTTGCAACTGAAAATGGTTAATCTTTCTTTTCAACACACTGACACACTGGGACAACACAAACACATGTTTGTTTTTGGAAATTCAACGCTCTCACATGAATTATAGGCTAAACTGGACTGCATACTCTTTCGTATACGATAACTTTAATTTTTACATTGTGTGGAAGAACGCAGAATGGGCATAAAGNACTGGACTGCATACTCTTTCGTATACGATAACTTTAATTTTTACATTGTGTGGAAGAACGCAGAATGGGCATAAAGAAGAAAAAAAGTGGAGCCTCCAGAGCTGATCAATTAACCATAAAGCAACTGTCTAAACTGCTAAGATTTGGTATAATATATATATATATATATCTTCATGAAACTTAAGCAAAGATATGCATGAAGCATGGATATTTCTGTAGTTAGTATAATAAACACAATTAAACCTGTGAGTTAAAAGCCAGATGTATATATGTACATATCCTTCTTTAAAAGGGTCCTTTTTGATTTGTATTGAGATTGTTTAAAAAGGAGTGAAAGAAAATTATGATGGATAAGAATGACACTGAACTTACTTTAATATATATAGTTTATGAATTTGCCGTCAGGAGCACAGATTATATCGAAAGGATAGGAAAAGAAATCCCACTGTTATGGTGTGATCANTTTATGAATTTGCCGTCAGGAGCACAGATTATATCGAAAGGATAGGAAAAGAAATCCCACTGTTATGGTGTGATCAGGCCTTAGCTGAACGGCTTGCCTTATCACACCTTCAAACATTAAACCTGGAAACGAGTGGTATTGCAGCACCACCATTTGGTCGTCGACCCTTGCGAAAGAAGACAGTTGCAGAATTCCCCTCCACCGGTCACTGAGCGGGGCCGCATAACCACGCGCTTGATATAGGCCGGCGTAACACCCGAAACAGCGTCTTTTCGTCTTTTGTCCTTTGGGCGTCGACCCGACCAGCGAAGCTGACCAGGGAGTTGGGTGTGTCCGGCCGTCGTTAACCGTCTCGTAGAATCAGCCTCTGGCAACATTAACAAGGTGATGACTTTCCAGTTAGGTTTAAATAAAATTGCGTGAATTAAATGTAATGAATAATCATCTTGGTATTCAATTTAAAGTTCCCCCATCAATAGTAATTTAAACAGCAACTGTATAATTTTCATGTAATAAAACTCATATTTTACTGTTGTACTCTACGGAATCATGAGTCATTATTGAGATACGCCCCTAGCAACATTCAAGTACGAATTAACTGAAAAGCTAGTTCGTAACAGTACGGAAGTGACGAAAGGTATAAAGATTTTTCTCAGTTCTTTACAAAATCGTTAAATATAAATGATATCGCTAGAATAATTAAAAACTCCATTTACAGAAGTCGAAGATGTATTTTCCACAAAGACATGACTGGTTCTATTGCGTTTAAAATGCGTTTGAAAACGTTTCAAATATACCTACGCTCTATTAATTAGTGGACGATGAATACTTGATTATACACCATCACCAGAAACGCCGCAAGGCATTTATTGTATCACGAGCGGAAAAAATAAACGTGGCCCACGGCAGGCTCGCTTCCGTGTTGCAGGTATGAAGCAGCCGTCATGTGTTCACACGAAAGAAGAAGCACTTTTAGTACAGAATAGCAATTTATCTCGTCACCCGCGACCGCACAGGAAAAAAAAAACGAGACGTCGGAGAAGTGGTTCGCGTGACGCCCAACGGAATTTATTTGTGATGCACGAGAACGTCCACCTCCCTCGTGACACGTCCTTGCCTGACGGAGGAGCGCACACACGAGGCATCTGCGTCCTGGATGCCTCACCACCGCGTGTTATTAACCCGCGGGCGCGCCTGCAGTAATGACACGGTAGTCGCGACTGGAAAGCAGGCTCGTTCCTCGACATGATCGCCTGTGCGAGCGCGTGTCGCCTCCGACGTCCTCTTCGATTATAAATTTTTTTTTTTTAAGTAAGCATTTCCCGGCGAGCGAGTCGAGCGAGCAACGGCGCGTGTCCACGTGGACGCGACCAGCTGCGCTCGAAGTACGGGCGACTTTCTCGACGGCAAAGTGCGCTCGGTGCCTCATTACCGACAACACCAATTTCTTCTTGGCCGGGCACGCGAGAGGAAACCGTATGACTTCTCCCACCGGAATTACTGACCAGCACCTGCCCGCCACCAACCTCTGGTCCAACTACCCCGGGTGTAGCTAATTTGTTTTTGGCGCTTCCCCACACGGTTGTCGAATTAACTGTCTTCACTCTGTCACCATGACACGGTCTCGAACACACACGAGGAGACACTCACTGGGTCTGGATTGGATAGGGCTTATTAACGTCACCCAGAGTTATACTCAGAAGGTTTATCAGGGGACGGCTTACAAACTAACTAATGGCCTGACTTAAACTAACACGCATGCCTTGCCTAGGATTGGAATCCAGAACCTCCCGGAGGTCTGCCACTACACTGGAGGATATCCTCACGAAAGCCGCGAGTTAACCACTCGAGATGATACAGGGACCAGTGAAGGTGCGGTAACTGCTCAAGTACGCGTAGGATTAACAAATTCAAATATCTGATAAAATATTGGAGGAAGTAAGTTTTATATATCCATATTTGGTATCGCAGGTGGTTGCCGACCGGACATTGAGGACAGAACAATCCTACCTCGGAATGACAGACGGAACTTCCCAGCCTTTTTTTATAAAAGTTAAGATTTTCATCAGTACTATTGTGCTTCATCTATCACCATATTTGCACCCCCTTTGACATTCTATGTACGCTGCAAGTCTACGAAAGAGGTATTGTGACAGCTTTGCTTAGTTCAGATGCTTTAGCTGGGCTTTCGTAAGTCCATGAGACCTATTAAGGTGGTCGCCTGGGTAGGTCGCCGAACGGTGTGTACGGCTCCAGCAGAATACATTTTATTAAAAAAATTTTACAACGTTTCTGATTGAGGTCTGCTTACGAATAGCATTTAATAAACGTTACGAGTCTCTATACGTTTTCCAGTTACTCCATTTCTCTCTAAAGCATATTTTTGTGATAGTGAAAATAGCTCAAACTGGTATTTTCACGATCATTTTTAGGTATGAACATTCCGGTCAAAACATTTAAAAAAGGAATAGGGACGTGCATAAAATCTTTATTATTATTACGTCATATATGGTAGGGTCTCCGCAGAAAGTCTCATAAAGGCGCGTTATCGACGGCAAGACTGCACGACAGTTAAGAGCTTTGCGCGTAGAGGCGATGAGAGAAATGATGCGCATGTATCTGTCACCCCTAGCGCTCCCACGCTTTTAGGCCTCAGACATGCAAAATTCCTTCAACCAGGCGGCTACCTTAAGATGAATATGTGGGCCTACTAAAATATTTTCTTTGAAATCGTTGTTTGCGCGAAAACGAATACCTCTGTTAATAAATGTCCTGTGAATGCGACTTTTTGTATGCGCGCCTTGTGCGTAGGAGCGGTGAGGCGCTAGACTCACGTGTTAATGCCGCCCTTATCGCTCCCTCACTCCTGGGCCTTGAACACGTGAAACAGATCCAGGTGCATAGAGCCATAAGGGTAGATTTTTTGGTGAAGAAGTCCAGTACAACGCAACGTGGTAAAATTGTCCGCTCATCGCGTGATAACCTTTCACGAATTCCCGCTCTGCGGGGATGAAGAAACACATAAGAGCTATAAGGAAAGCGAGTTTGATTTTTGTTTAGGGGAGGCCACATAGCAGCATTTCTGTCATCTGATTATATATTGTGGTTATAGTTTCAACTATAATACACGTATACACAGGTAATCACTAATAAACACGTTATATTCCGCTTTAATTCGACAAATAACTGATTGGAGAGTACTTTAATGGCTCAATTTAGTCGCGCACATTTATATATTTTCTCCGTGAAACGTAATGGAATTAAAATTCTCCGTCGCATCTTATGTTTTCCTGCATGAAAGATTAAAATATGAGCCTGTGATACACCTTACATAATATGCATGCTGGTTGCCGATGTATCAGTATCATTGAGAGGAACATATTAAGTATTAGAGCTAGTCTTTTGAATCTCAACCTATATATGTATAGTAATGGTAAATGTAATATAGTATCACTCAAATATCAACAGAGTGGGCTTAGAGCATGCTCTTATATGTGATTCACCCGTGTGGTTTTCAAGGTTAAAATCCATCTTGACCAGTGACTCTTATCAGCACACACTGATTTATGGACAGCTGTCAGTTCGCTACAACTGATAACGTCATTTGGCAGACTGCGGAACTTGGCAAGAGCGCAGATATAGCCGACTAAACTCATCAATTCAGTTATATCCCTACAGAGGATAAACTGCTCTTGGGAACTGCGTGTAAAATATCACGTGGGAACGATTTTACCATTATTTAATGAAAAGGTAGATTTTATTGCCACAAATTACAAAATTTAAAGAATACAAATATTAATCACTTTCAGAGTGTAAAAATTAATTATAAGCTTTCATTTACACATATGCGTGCATACGAATGTGAGTATGTGGAGAGAGATAGAAAAATCGAGAGTGGGAAAATAGAGAATATATACATAGAACTCATCCCATCAGCGAAATGGCGAAGAGTTCGTCCATTAAATTTTGCACGGAAAACCAACCTACCTCTTCTATTAATATAGTCTAGGCTTCGATTCAAGAATTCCTCCGTTTCTAGATACTAAGCTCTGCTTGAAAAGAACAATTATTGATAAACATTAAAATTAGAAAATTGCATTTTTGAGTTGAAACAATTAGTTTCATTTCTAGAAAATACAAGCATCCGTATCATTAATAAAGCAACTAATGGGCAGACGTTCGCTGTTAAATTATAAAAAAAAAAAAGACTTTATAAACTGCCTTTTGCCAAATAATAATGCAAAATGATTTTCGTGGCTGTTAAAAAATTATTGAAGATATTTAATTTGCAATTTCACTTGTGTTATAAATGAGTATTCTTATAAGTATTAAAAACATTTCAGAAATGTAACCACACTGAAACTAACGACTGAAATTACTTCCAGGTCGGAACAGCAGTATTACTTATTTGCCTTTTGGAAGCCGGGTAAAAAGAGGCGGCTGTAAAAGTTCCCGTTACATAAATTGAAACCGGTCGGTGATGAGCATAGAGGCTCGTGTAAATTCAGTGGCTTCCGACAGCTGTTGTGGTGACTGGCCGGCGGGCGCGCACCAGACGTAAACTTCCAGCCTGCCAATCAGGTTTACGGGAGCCCTTTAGCCGGCGTGACGACGTCCCTCTAGCCGGCGTAATGGGCACGTACCGAGAATGTCGAGGGGACAGATAGCTGGCGCGCGCTGCCGCGGGCCTAACCTCCAGAGACGATTACTCGCCCTGCAAACATGTGTTTATCCGCTGGCAGCACCGCCTACTGGAACCGCGTCTGTGGACAGCATCTGTGGCTGGCTCCATCGCCGCCTACAGCTTGCGCCACGTATCTTGACCAAAAAGCACCGCGGTGGTGCAGCAGTCAAGTCTACTAGCCTCCCACCAAAGCGGACAGAGCTCTTTTCCCGGCGGGGCCACCCGGAGTGAAGAGAGTGGAGTGGTGGGCTTTGGGTGGCTCTTGACACTAGGGTCTTGACAACCGATGAGTGTGAATCAATGTGAGAACGGGCCAGTGCCGGAATGCAAGGGCGGAGGAAATGGGAGATCGCAGAGNAACCGATGAGTGTGAATCAATGTGAGAACGGGCCAGTGCCGGAATGCAAGGGCGGAGGAAATGGGAGATCCCAGAGGAAACCTGCAGACCAGCAGCATCTTTTCCGGTACGATTCCTTTGTGCGAAAATGCAGTATCGAACCAATTCGCCTGGTGTGGTTGGTGACTTTGTGAGGGGGGGGGGACGTGAGCGATGTAGCCACTGCACCACAACAGCCCTAGAGTCACCCGGATTTTTGCATGTGGGAAACGTGGCGGACGTTGCCGATGGTCGGCGGGTTTTATCTGAGTGTTCTTGTTCTCCCACCCTTGCATTCCGCCACTGCTCCATCTAAACATCACTTCAACCTCACCGATGCTCATGAGCTCTATGAAAAACGCCAACCAAACATTCTCAACTCAAACTATTGATCCGTACAACCATCTGCGTTCGATTTGTACCTTGCAATGATAACAACATTAATTTGTANATCAACTCAAACTATTGATCCGTACAACCATCTGCGTTCGATTTGTACCTTGCAATGATAACAACATTAATTTGTACAACTAAGCACGGCGCACACGGGGCGATTTTTCCTGCGAGTTTCACTAAGATTTGATATCTAGACAAAGAGCTATGTAACTTGGTTACTCGCGGGATTCGTCACTGGTTTTGCAACACACGGTATGGGTTTCCTTGCGAGCTACTCTGTCAACTAGTAACGCCAGTAGCCATGACAATATATGACTGCTGGCNCTCTGTCAACTAGTAACGCCAGTAGCCATGACAATATATGACTGCTGGCGAAAATAATATAATAATAATGACCTCTGTACGGCAAAGAAAGATTGCTGTCACTACACTTGTCTCAGTTTTGGATAGTGAAAATAACAAATGTAGACGAAATAAACGACTGTGGACAAGATAAAAGTTAGCCTGAAGTAAACGAAAACTGGAGTGTACTGGCAATACTTTTCAAATAATTGGGGTGAGTACCTACACAGATAACCTCAAAAACTGTAACAACAGTGATTCTTCTGTATATATATTAACAGTATTATGTGTTCTTTTGTCCACTTGTCGATGTCCATGGCTTACGAAAATACCGCCAAAACCATTATTATATAGCTATGTAAATAAAGTGACGTGACACATTTCCTTGCTCCCACTCACTGAGATCAAAAACTAGCAAAGAAATACGCAGAGAAAATGTCACCATTAGTTTTGCCGAAAAATCGTAGACTAGCCAGCAAAACCGTACGTAGGCACCGAAAAGGCGACCAAAAGAGGATCTCAATAAACATATTTGACGCTTCATATGGATTCTCTTAGCGTGTAAAGTTTATTTGAAATTGGTTTTAATTGTTTAATAGATATGACAGACATATATACATTATTTGTATGACAGCTATATTGTAAATAATGTCAGGCACACATAAAACGTGTAAGTTTACGTTGTCTACTGTAGTACTATTTGTGTAGAAAGTCAGGGGAATCGGTTTAGTGGTTCCGAACATATGGCATGAAAACTCAGTTTTATTATGTGGCGCTATCTTCACGAATACAGAAAAAACTTTCATATATTGGTACATTCTTACTTGTCATTGATACTAATACATTTTAATGTCCGTTGAAAATTGGGAACATGGTGTACTATCCTAAAATACTTACGTAATTGTTATTTTGAAAATATGTGACTACCTCCTTAAATCATATGAATCTAGAGGCTAGACGGACTACGAAAATATAACTTGTCTCCTGAATTTGTAGGGTATTAGTTAATTGTTTCCTAAGGTTGGACAAAAATCTTATTATCATGTGTTGCTATGTTCAAAAATGGCAGAAAAATAAGTTTATCTGGTAGCTAATTTAATGCTTTACCACTGCCAGTATACAAAGTCAAGATGATATTGATTACCTTATTCCGAATATATAATGTACTGTAATAAAATATTTATGTAGCCACTATTATAAAAATTAGTATCATTCCCTCATAAAACATGTCCGTTTACATGGTCTAACGTAGTACTACTTGTTCGCAAAATTTGGTATGAATGGTTTTAATTTTTTCCCGAGATATGGCAAAATCTTATTTATTATTGTGACCTTATCTTACAAACTGGTGGACAAAAAATTATCTGTGTGAACACATTGATTGTAAAACATTCCACGAGAATACAAAGTTACATATATTGAAATTTATTATTTAGTTTCTTGGACAAAGAGTTTTAAAATTAAATATGTATATTGCCACCATTTAAAAAAATGCTTATAGTTTCATGGTTTTACGAGATGTGAAAAAACTTTATTTATTTGTGTCACAATATCTTACGAAATGGTAGGCAAAAGAGAGTCTGGGTAGACTCATTTAAAAGTTGTTATATATACTCCTAGCACACAAAACTAAGTTTATTTTTCTTCATTGTTTCATAGATATAAAACAGTAATATAAGATGTTCATATCGCTGTCATTTTCAATGGGATAGTCTGACCCTTTAAATTGGTAGGAATCTGTTGATTGTTCCAAAGATACTTTCAAACAAATTTGACGCTAACTTGAAAAATGATGAAAAAAAAATATGTATTGGCTCATTTGATTTTTAACATACAGGGGATAGACAAAATAATATGAACACCTGACATATACACAATATTTATTTATTAATAAGGTATTGGGCCACCATTTGCTTTTAGAACAGCTGCAATTCTTCGTGGAATAGATTCGTAGAGTGTCTGAATAGTTTCCAACGGAATGTTGTCCCATTCCTGTACCAAAACATCCACCAATTACTTCAATGATGTTGGAGATGGAAATCTGCTCCTCACTCTCTAATCTAAAACTCCCCATAACGGTTCAATTATGTTGAGGTCTGGCCAGGGAAGATGTTTGATGATATTCTGATGCTCCTGAAACCAAGACTGAACCTTTTGGCTATGTGTTTGGGCGCATTATCATCTTGGAATATGGCAGTGTTTGGCAGCAATATGCTAGTAATAGTAAGAACTTCATCATTGAGGATGTCGAGATATTCATTCGCAGTAATCCGGCCAGTGACGTGAATAAGAGGACCAGCTGAATACCACGATATAGCCGCTCAAATCATAACGGAACCTCCCCCATGCTTGACTGTAGGAAGCAGGCGGTCCGGATCGTAGGCTTCTTTTGGGNCGGTCCGGATCGTAGGTTTCTTTTGGGGTTCTCCGTACATAAACCTGGCCGTTAGTAGGAAACAATGTAAGCGATGATTCATCGGACCATACCACATTCTTCCAACCATCAAGTGTCCAGGTTTTATGACCGTGGCATCACTTCTTTCGCAGCTTAGTGTTGGCTTCCGTTTCGCAATTGCAGCCCTTCCATGAATATTAGCTTTGTGGAGCTCCCGCCGTACTGTTTTTGTCGAAACAGTATTNATCGTGGCATCACTTCTTTCGCAGCTTAGTGTTGGCTTCCGTTTCGCAATTGCAGCCCTTCCATGAATGTTAGCTTTGTGGAGCTCCCGCCGTACTGTTTTTGTCGAAACAGTATTATTCAAGTGAGTGTTGAGTTCTGCTGTCACTTTTGCTGCGGTAGTTTTATGTTGTCTGGCCACAATTCTTTTTAATTTTCGTCGGTCTATGTCAGTTAACTTTGGGTTTCGCCCACTATTCCTCTTCACCGATGATATTTTACGATGTTTTGTGTATGCTGTCATTACCGTGGATACTGTCGCTCGTGAAAAGTTAAACAATTAAGCTGTTTTCGTCAAAGACGCTCTCGCTAACCGAGCACCATCGATTTGCCCTCTTTCGAAGTCTGAAAGATCACACATTTCACCGATCGCTTGTTTTAACCGTCGCGGAACAAAGCGTATAATACACTGAAATATAACCTACAAGACTTAGCACGTAAACTGTTTAGTACATACGCGTCGCATTATTTACACGTAAGTAGTGTTGCCAACATGCAACAAAATGTACTATATTGCACGGTGTTCATATTATTTTGTCCATCCCCTGTATATACTTTTAGCAAATCAAGTTTAGTAGAAATTTGTTTCACTGCATGGTAGATATGGCATATAATCCTAAAATATTTATGTGGACGCCATTTTTAAAAAAGTACCTTGCCCGTATTAATTTAATACATTAACAAGGCTGATAAAAGAATAACTTTATGCCAATTTTGGCAGCAATCGGTTTTGCAGTTACCGAGATAAAAAGTAAAAGCCTTAGTTTTTCATGTTGCACTATCTTCTAAAATGGCGCACTAATAACACTATCGCATTCTAAATTCAATGCTTACATCATGCATTATAGCGTTCAAAATTCGGTTAAAATCGGTTGATCGCGAGATATTACCAAAAGCCCAAACATAGAAAAATTTCTGCTATTTTGAAAATAAGTACCCGCCGTGATCAAAAACTGCAAACGTCGGCTCTGATTAATAAAGGCTACATGCGGACCGAGTTTTTGAAATTTGGTTAACGGGTTTAAAAGTTATTAAGGGGTGGGGGACATGCATTCCAGACAGACATTCGGGTGGTTGCATAAGCCTATCTTTCCTTCGGAAAGTAGGCTAAAAAGTTGGCGAACGTATACATATGTAGTAATTTTCCCTCAGAAATTGTGTAGCAATGTTTACAGCACACATTGATATACACAATATATAAAATATGTCCTAAGACTTAGGTATTAAAAAATAACACATTACAAATTTTTTTCACTTTCTATGTTTGGGAGTCTAAACAGTCCTCTCCCCTCTTAATACACGTGATCATATTGTCGCATGATAACTAGAAGCTATAGCAGAAGTCCTCTTCAGGGAACCGTCCTTCTGAGCATATTTTATTTTAGCAAATAGAAAATCGCCTGGTGATGCTAAATAAGACAAATACGAGGTAGGGGGACGATGGATCACCATAACTTGTCGTTTGAACAAAAACTGCAAGACGGTTGACGTCATGACTGATCCCCATAGATCAAGTATTTACTGACATACCCCATTATTTTGCTGTTTTTATTATTTCGTAAGTTTTGTTACATTTCTACGAAGCTTGGATAGAAATCTAATACACACTCGTCCCTTCACACACACAAATCGAAAAGTATTTACACTACCAAGAAGTCATTCAAACTAACGAAACCTGAACATATTATACATCAGGCTTTATATAAACTATTTCCACAGG
This sequence comes from Clitarchus hookeri, assembly GCA_002778355.1. NCBI lineage: Eukaryota > Metazoa > Arthropoda > Insecta > Phasmatodea > Phasmatidae > Clitarchus > Clitarchus hookeri. The sequence goes on along the minus strand of NQII01007846.1, from coordinate 71,624 downwards.
CGGCTGAGAGATAACGGCACTGGTATCTCAAATAAAATATCAGGGTTCTGATGATGTGAGAATTTGTACGCATGTGTAGTGATGTGATATAACAATGATGATGTATATGCTGATTTATATACTGTTGTTCTCTATCACTATTTATTAATGTGGTGTAGCCACTCCACGTAATATTACAAAATTAAGTATGTATATCCCTGTAGAAACTTATGTTAAAAATTGGTTAAGTTGTATTACACTGAGTTATAGTCTTGTGATTTTATGCCCAGCTCGTCAAGACTCGATGATATGAAACGGGCGTAATTAGCACACACCAGGATCATGTAGTTCAACCACAAATAGCATCGCATAAAACACCCAGAAAATCATATACAGAAGATACCAACATGCTAATGAAATTACAACATGGCAGAGACGTTTTAGTAATAAAATATTTGATTAAAAAATTATTAGCAGAAAAATTGCAAACATGAAAATAATGCCTGCAAATAAATCCTTAGACTGGTGGCCTTAGGCAACACTGGGCCCCCTCGTGATGCAACTGTACTTTAACTTTGAGCTCTACTTCTGAAAACTAATCTTATGAAGAATTATTTAATAATATTCCAATTCCAACTATCTTATTGAATAGTAATATACTGCAGTCTAGGTGTCAGTGGTTTGAATTTGTGAAAATCAGTTCATATCTTAATCCAAAATGGCGAGCAAAAAATTTTATTTAAAATTTAATAGCGTGTCTGCGTTTGAACGGAATTTTTTTTTTCGAAAACAGGACTGGCTTTAAAATATTGTGCACAAATCTGGAAGTTCTTCATTATATGGTCCTGGAAAAGAGGGAGGGTGAGCATTTCCTGAATTCCACTGGTCATCTGTTTAAAGTTTTTTCTGTGCTAGGCTAACGGGCTTATAGCGTAGAGATACAGTCCCAATTGCATATTTAAGGGTGTGGTAGTTCGACTTTAAATACCTGTAAAAATATACATTGGGGTCAACCATACAGGCCTTATTCTCAGGGGAATCGCTCTCGCATCTTCGTCTTTATCAGGACGGCCTGCTTACACGTGCGAACTCAACCAATTTAATCAAAAGAATAAAAAATACTAGTCCCAATATCACTCCGGTCAGCCTTCTGCCTTCAAAACGAAGATGGATAAAATCTCCTTAAAACACATTAATCTGAGACGCATTCAATTAATCAGCTAATGGCCTAAGCACTAGATTATAAAGTGTTATCACGCCACTTTGTTACCATGTTAACAAACCAACAACCTGCTTCGTAACTAAGGCCTTCGTAATAAACAGCAGCATGTTGGAAATACGTATAATTATGTTGCAAGAAAAATTGATACTGAAAAATATATGACCAGTTAGTTAACACAATAAATAAAATAATATTACTGCTGCAAAAAAATTATATACGGCAAAAATTATATTACCACTTTAACCACGTAAAGAAACATACCATTTTTAATACTGCCGAGGGTCAAATTCTACGACGTTACAGTACCTAGGAAATTTCCAGGCAGCCACGGCTTTTCCGAGTTACAAACCTGGAAAGTCGTAATTAAATGTAACGGCTCAGATAATTTGGACACCTCGGCAAACGTAAAACTACTTCCAATGGCAATCACTGGACGCACTCAGTACTTCCTAATGCATGTGGATTTCGTAAATTATATTGTGGTGGTTCGGAAATGATAAAATAGCTAACTTAACTAACCATGGAGGTGAGAAAGTTATCTGAGGCGTGAGATTTAAGAACAGTTGGACGACGGCTGCGCAACTTGCGGATAAAAATGTTTACTCTGTACGTTAAAAATGTTGAAGTGCTAGAACACTGTTTCTATATTTTAAATGTATTTTATCTTTTTTTTTTGTGGTATTTTATCAAATAGCGTTTCCATGAATGTGGAAAAAATTAGGATAATGAATATCCAATAATTCGTTAGGTGAGTCGTCACTTAAAAATTTATATGATTTTTCATAAACGTTTCGAAATATTGCATATTTACTATATTAAGCTACAGTTCTAATTAATTGTTAATCTAGTTTGATTAACACAAATAAATTTCATAAAAATTGCTCATATAGTTGGCACGCAACGTTATTTTAGGTTATCTAATATAAAATTGAATTGTTAAAACTTAGAATTGTAACCCTAATCGCAGACGAACAAATAATCAAACTTCAAAGAAGTTAATTAGTAGTGTTCCTGTTATTATAGAAAAACGCTTTTGCTGAAATCATTGTCATGTTGTAATATTTAGAACTTTATTTGGTACAATATTAAGGAACAAACGTGTATAATTGTTCTAAATACAGCTGGAAATTATTTTTTAACTTGCTTTGCATTTTTGTTTCAAATTTTTAATGATATGTCTCAAAACCGTAAAATACTGAACACATAAATAAAAATTTTAAAATTGAACACCATTACCAGGGGGCTGTAAATTTATCATCCCCAGTACTTACATTGAAAATACACTATATTATATCGGATTTCCCAAATTAATGTTAACACACTTAGAACGGAGAAACAGAGAAACATTTCAATGCAAACTGATGGGACTGCTTGTATTAGACGCCATAAGGACCACGTTGGGTTTGTGCGAATAATTACAGCAAATACAAATGCTCGCCATTAGCAGCACGACATCGTTTGCAATGCTGTAGAACAGAACAGCAAACAGCAGCTTCGGTTAACATGGGAGTGGGTTGACAGGTGGTCACTATCGCGTCTCTCACGGCATCCAGTCTCCGCGGCTTTGTGGCGTGCACAGCATTCTGCAGAGTTCCCCACAGGTGAGAATCTAACGCCGTTAAATCTGTAGATCTGGGTGGATGCTCAACACTTCCTCGTAGGCCTGTCCATCTACCGACAAATGCTTCCTCCAAGAGCGACCATACATCTCGACGATAACGTGGCGGTGCGCCGTCCTGCTGGGAGAAGCAATCGCCGTCTGGGTGGAGTTCGTGAACAGCTTGCCCAATGTTTTCCTGCAACACGGTACGGCAACTTTCGGCAAATAAGAACATAACCACACTCTTAACTCCTGAAAAATTAACCGCTTACACTACCAAAATGTGGGAGATTGTCATAGACCCAGTACGCACAGTTGTATGTGGCGTTTTGACAGTTTTATTCAATTTAAAGGCTGCTCATTGGACCTAACGATCACGTTAATAAAATGTTCGCTGTCGTTGCACATGTTAGCAACCCACCCACGAAATTCGACATTACGATCTGGGTCGTCTCTATTCATAGCGTGAAGTAAGTGATAATGTAGAATATACATTTTACTTGCTTTGAAATGCGATGGAAACTTGATATACTGACACCTGACTTACTCGCAAACACAATACGGACTTAAACGTCCCGAGGGAACGTGCGAATGTATGCAATATAGTCCCAACACTTCCTACGTCCATTGTCGTTCTCTTCTTGCCGCACCACCTTTCCTTCACATCACACACATTTCCGGTCCCTTCAAACGCGTAACGAAATCGTATCATGCTGCAGTTGACGGTGACGCAGTATCAAACTGTGCACTCCATCGTCTTTGCACCTCAGACATGTTCTCATCTTTCCAATTACATTTAAAAAAACCACATATGTTGCCGGAAAGCAGACCTTGTCACCTCCGCCTTGTTTTGTATAGTTGTAGTGCTGCCGCTCGTGGCTACAANTTTCATGCTGCAGTTGACGGTGACGCAGTATCGAACTGTGCACTCCATCGTCTCTGCACCTCAGACATGTTCTCATCTTTCCAATTACATTTAAAAAACCACATATGTTGCCGGAAAGCAGACCTTGTCACCTCCGCCTTGTTCTCTATAGTTGTAGTGCTGCCGCTCGTGGCTACAAATGGAACTGAGAACAGCAGAATAGCTACACGCTCTCGTATATACCCAATGTTGTCGTTATAGCGACAAATACATGCAGTCCTATCAGATTATCTTTTATATCTTTTATAGTTTCTCTGTGATAAACGTGCACAGAGTGGAAACATTACTTTGGTACATGCGTTATAAGGAACGACGCGGTAATAAGTTTACCCCACGTGTTTGTAAGCAGGTTCTCTTTTTATAATTAGACATAACGTAGCGGGTTTTCTTTCCCCTGTCTCTTCCCCCCATAGTCACAGCTTAGATAATGCCGTCACTTGCCAGCTATATGTTGGAACGCGAACGCCGTTCGCCAGTTAGCGACTATAATCCATTCACGGTAACTTAACTCTTTTCGGATGCCCTGCTAAAGTTCTACTTCCGGGATATTCCCCCACCTCGGTTAAACTAATCTTAACTAAGTCTAGAAAATTACACCAAAAGACAACACAACGGATTCGTGCGCACTCAGATGTAATAATATTTCGCATGAGAACTATTTCTTTCTAGGCGCTACTAAAACACGTGTTTTCTAAATGTTTTATTTTTATATATTATAAATGTGATATTTTAAATTTTAAAGAAAATGTTCTTAAACTATAATTTTAACTAAAATAAGATACTTTTATGTGAACAGAGGTATAACAGGCTTTTGATAAATGACATGGTTAGGAAATAACTGAACACGTCCGTTACACATGGGGTAATTTTCAAAGGTTTTATTCGAAAAGTGTAAAGAAACCGTGAATAGACCATAGTAACCTACTCGCGAGCACAGACAATAGGGAACTTTCCACAGGGCAGCAGCCAGTCAGACGCGAGGCCCGTTCTCAGAGTCTCGAGCGGCAAATGAGCGTATGAGTACGCTACCACATCAAAGGAACCACAACGCCATTTCATCTCTGCACTGTAAAACCTATTCTATTAAACTTCTTAAACTGTAATATAAGTTTTTCTCCTACCTACTGTATGGAAATCCTACCGTATATCTGGCTGAACATGTAGGAATGATTAACACCACTACAATACGTAGCTGGTAACGTCCCCATGAATTTGTTTCCTGAGAAATTGTAGGAACGCTGCCGGAAATAAACTTTACCGCCCGCTCTTTCTCACTATACATTGGTGTGGTATATTTGCGAACAATTTCTTATAGTGTGGGTATAGTCCATTCACGGTAACCTCCCACTTTTCTGAAACACTGCTGAAGTTCTGCTTCCAGGGTATTTCTCCGCCTCATGCATACAAATATTAACCGAGTCTAGAAAATTGCCACAAAGGGAATACGCACCGCATTCGAGCGCACTAAGATTTAAAAATATTTTGCATGAGAACTATTTCTTATTAGGTATTACCAAGGCACATATTTTCTCACTAAATGTTATTAATATTAATTATTATGGATAAAATAATATGATTTTATATGAAATATAAGGAAAATTTTAATTTAACCAAAAATAAAAGACTTTTGTGATAACAGAACTATGAAAAACTCGTGATACATGGCATGTTTAGAAAATAACAAAATGCATCATAAACGGGGTGCTTTTTCAAAGGTCAGGTTCAAAAATTGTGAAGAAACCGTGAGTATACTATACTTTTCTACTCTGCGACAGTGGCATTTGCGGTGCTTGTGCAATGATCGACGCCAATCAGAAAGGGAACGTGCGGAAGTTATAGTTACGTTTATTTGGCTGTATGGTTCACGGGGCGGTAAAAGATCATACAACCCCCTTATTTCGCGCCAAGAAACCACTCCAAAGATACGCAGAGGAAATCATTGTTANGCGGTAAAAGATCATACAACCCCCTTATTTCGCGCCAAGAAACCACTCCAAAGATACGCAGAGGAAATCATTGTTATGGTGTCTGATTTTCGTGAAATACCGTTTCCTGCTGGCTTAACTTTAATATCCTACATGTGTAGTTTGAATTTGGGCATTGTCTGCGTGTCTATAAGAGAAGACGTCTTGGTCTTTGACTGGACAATCGGAACTAGGTTACTTCAGTACAAAATGTCTTTGATTTGCAGGCAGGTAGTCAGATATAGTTGAAATTTAGCCAAATAAGTGAAAACAAATAAAAATGGCGAGATAACTGAGTGTTAGGATGTCTGATTTTCGTTGATTTATGTGGGCTTCTCACTGAATGTCGAGTAATCCAATACCATACTTTGCTGGTTCTCATTTAGGTTGATTGATTCGCTNTGCTTCACTGGTTCTCATTTAGGTTGATTGATTCGCTTATCATCAAGCGTCTTTCACTGAATGGCGTTTAACTGACGGTACTACTGGTTCGGGCAGAGAGTGATAGAAGCGCAGCATCCAAAACTATCCTGTCACGAAGGAGGATCTGAGCTAAAGTGGTTTGAAATACAAATCTCGAGTATCTCTAGGTATAGTCTTTTCAAGTAGTCACTACATTCAATGAGACGGATACAGAATCTGAATTTTTTAACAACTCTGTAGTTGCTGGGAGTTTTCGATCGTGCAGAAGTAAGCGTGAATAAGATCGGGAGGTTTTGATCTCAATTATTACCAGCTGCATTGGAATGGTTTTGCCGGAAACATTTTCCATCCCTTCTACAGGCAAATTCTGGCGTAGTTCCATTCCACGAAGCTATTCAGATCCCCTACAATTACTGTAGGTTTACGTCCTAATAAACTTCATGGGTAATAAAAAAATATTTTTATTATTATTTACACGCCTGTATTTGTGTCTACTCATGCAGACACATATCTCCCCTACAAGAAACCAGTTATGCCCACTGAAAATATCTGTCGTCAATATTTCAATGAAATACACCCTGAATTAAAAAATTTTTGGTCTTAAGAAAAAATATCCTAAATTCCTACAAAACTGTTACTCTTTATTTATAAAACCAGTGATTATTATGCTATCAATAAAAGTGATTCATTTACTAGTATATAACTTCACCGTCAGAAATTTTTAACAAGGTCTAATTTTTGCTGTGACCACAATTTTTATATTAAGTCACGGCATAGCTGTGAATAAATAAAACGACAGCTGTCTTAGGTGTAAACGTTATAGGAAAGCCACATTCAACGACCGAATTATTTTAGCAGCAGCGCATAACTGCTGGTGAGTGGTTAATAAGTATTAGAGGCAAAATAAAACGGAGAGCTAAAATACACATTTCCTCTCTATTAGTTGCTGTCCTTCATTAGAATGCACACCTACTAAATTTATTTATGTAGGTCTGTTAAAATAGGAATATGTTGCGTTGAACGAAATTGCCTGTAATCACTAAACCAGTTTGAACATGGAAACAGTCCTTCGCTATTAAACAGTTTTGACGTGAAAACGTCTTAAATTTCAGAGCAACACATGGGGTACCAGAATGGAAATGACGATGTAAAGTTTCCATAGGGTGATATATTCCGACACTATAAATTCGGGAATAGATACACGACAGAAACGAATGGGGTCTAGTATTATCNCCATAGGGTGATATATTCCGACACTATAAATTCGGGAATAGATACACGACAGAAACGAATGGGGTCTAGTATTATCCTTGGTACGACTATGATGTAACCCTGACCTTGAGTTGGCGCCGAACGTACGCGAGGTACGGATGGGGGCCCGCCGCGACTGGTGGTCATTTTTGGCTTTGGCGAAAATTTCTGGACAGGATATCTCGTGACTAAGACGTGCTAGTACGCTGATTTTAGAATCAAACGAAAGTTGTCGTCTTGGTCCTATAAATCACAACGGCAATACATCTAAAAAATAAATAACAAGTGAATTTAAGATATCTTATATATGTTCGTACTCACCAAAAAGCCCAGAGAAAATAGAAGCAACGCATCTCATCAGGAGGGACATCTAATCAACAATTGATCAGCCCATGTCCCGTAGTGCAGTCGGTATGTGCGTCGTTGGCCCTGTAGAGTGAGTTTTGTTGGGAAGGGGGGGGGGAAGGTTCTGGATCACGTTTGGGCGGTTTTATATCCTGTGAAGCATTAAATAATGATGTTGAAATGTTGCCGGCCTGAACCTAGATAATAGCTATATGCGTTGCACATGTTTGCGAGATTGTAAAACACTTCGGTGATTCTCTTAAACCTAAGACATTCAGGAGATTAAAAATTAAATTATCCTCATAAATACTATTCTTCAGTTTTTGGCTGTTTTTATGATTATCTCGTGAGTCATTACGGAAATAGTGTATTTTAGCCAAAGAAAACATGTAGTAGGAAGTACGAAAATTGAAGAAATTTTAAAAGATGGAACATGTATACTGTGCAGAACATTTTAACACTGGGCTAATTTCTTCTTACTTTTCGAATCAGTATTTTCTTCATTCCACAAGAAACACGCCTAAAAATTTAAATATTGAACTTAGTAAAATAGTTTTATAACTGGAATAACTTTGTTTTCAGCTAACTGTGATCATAAAATGATTTATACTTTTATACATTCAATGTATATACACCTTTACTTTAACGCAACTTATAAACTGCATATGTCATGACTACAACAATTTCTATGACTTTAATATGTTTACAAATAACTGGGATATTAGATTTTCACATACTATTAGCGGTAGTACATAAATAGAAACTGCATTAAATTTTGTCTCTATAACATACACTAACACCGGCATGTTATCATTTTAAAATGCAAAGGGCGTGTAACTATACACAAGAAACGTCAAAGTAAACTTTTATCGTGTTATGAATTTACAAGTTGTAGTATTTCTGAAACGTTGATGAGAAAGTTTCAGTTTAATGTTAATTAAACTTGTAATTATTTGCAGACGTTTACTCACAGGTGAATTCCAAAATTCTTAAATTTTTCCCGCCGTTAATAGTATTTAACAACAGACGAAAACTAGCTTTTTTTTTCCCTTGTGAGTGTTTTATTTCAAATGATTGTGGTTGGTGCTTTAAATGAAAACATAAATTTTCATAGTGCCGTGCTAATTTTTTTAAATGTCCAAATCGGGTAAAGGCTGTTCACGAAAACGTGAGCATTTTTTAAACCACCTTAGAAATTAGTAATTTCTCCTATCTGCGTACAATTTAACCAGCGGACTGATTGGCATACGCAAAGTTAAGTTGGTAACGATTGAGGAAAAGTATTTCTATGTGTTAACGTCGAATAAGGAGTTTAGGTAACTGTTTGTGAAAACTTACATTATTTCTTTCGCTTTCTGTTTTTTTTTAAATACATATGAGTGTTAAATTGAGCAGAACTGTTAAATATACTCTTGCGTGATAATTTCACAGTTTTTCTTAACCGATACATGAATAAAGTGATGAGGCCGATGGTAATGTTAATTTTGCATAATGCGGAAAAATACACAACGTGCATACAAGTAGGTCTTAAACAGGGCATTAATATGTTTTCGGTTGACCGTGAACAGCTTATATGTAGGCATTTAACCTCATAAAGTGTGAAACGAAACATTAATAAACGTGTCTAGATTTTCGGCATATCTTGTTTTACGTGCCTAAAAGTGAAAATTAGCAATTTTGATACAAACAGGGTGAAATACTTGGTTATTCTTAATGTGTATTGGAGTAACCATCACACCACATTGTCTACGAAACCTTGACTCTAAATACTAGTATTTAAGGACTTTTAGATGTAAACTCTGCATGATACAATCAAAATTATTACCCTTTTCGCAATANGTAAATACTAGTATTTAAGGACTTTTAGATGTAAACTCTGCATGATACAATCAAAATTATTACCCTTTTCGCAATAAAATTTAGTGCAGCCTCTAAAAACATTTGTTAAAATTATCAGTTAGAAAAAAATGTTTTTCAATGGATGGTATGGAAATAACTGACGTTTCACTTAACAATGAANGTTAAAATTATCAGTTAGAAAAAAATGTTTTTCAATGGATGGTATGGAAATAACTGACGTTTCACTTAACAATGAATAAACATATGTTTTAGAACGGAACAGGTGTCGTTATTCGTTTGATAATAAGTATTCGGAACAGATCGTGCAATGTGATAAGCACAATACCTGCCAGGCGTGATAAATGAGTGACAGGTATGTCGCGATGTTGTACGCGACAGATGCATGAACAACTGATGACGTTTGACAAAGCTAGATAATATTACCGCGAGAAGCAAAGCGGACGAAACACTGATATTACCTTTATCTGTGCTTTACGAACTTCCAGGACAGTTTATGTTGGGAGCAGTGGACACGAGAAGTTACCTTACACAGTTGATCGGTACGTGACGTCGTTGAAGACTATCAGGAGGTAAGGCATTGATTGTCACACAGGCCACGACAGCGACGGCGTCTTCCATTTCGGACCTACGGTATGAGATGGATACGTTCACCGTTCTAAACGAGAGTTTACGTTAATTTTAACTAGTAAGGAGCCCTTTAATCGTCGTTACTCTATTAAAGACTCGACTAAGCGAGGGTAGTAACTAGTCCACTAAAGCTGTAGAAAAGAGCTGTGACTATACGACAAAAGTGGCAGTATCTTTACAGCGCTGAACTCCTAACACGAACATTCCAATATGCTCAGCACAGTCGAAACTGATATCCCGGCGACATTTNGCGGTAAAAGATCATACAACCCCCTTATTTCGCGCCAAGAAACCACTCCAAAGATACGCAGAGGAAATCATTGTTAGGGGGTCTGATTTTCGTGAAAAACCGTTTCCTGCTGGCTTAACTTTAATATCCTACATGTGTAGTTTGAATTTGGGCCTTGTCTGCGTGTCTATAAGAGAAGACGTCTTGGTCTTTGACTGGACAATCGGAACTAGGTTACTTCAGTACAAAATGTCTTTGATTTGCAGGCAGGTAGTCAGATATAGTTGAAATTTAGCCAAATAAGTGAAAACAAATAAAAATGGCGAGATAACTGAGTGTTAGGATGTCTGATTTTCGTTGATTTATGTGGGCTTCTCACTGAATGTCGAGTAATCCAATACCATACTTTGCTGGTTCTCATTTAGGTTGATTGATTCGCTTGTCATCAAGCGTCTTTCACTGAATGGCGTTTAACTGACGATACTACTGGTTCGGACTGAGAGTGATCGACGCGCAGCATCCAAAACTATCCTGTCGCGAAGGTGGATCTGAGCTAAAGTGGTTTGAAATACAAATATTGAGTATCTCTAGGTATAGTCTTTTCAAGTAGCCACTACATTCAATGACACGGATATAGAATCTAAATTTTTTAATAACACTGTATTTGCTATGAGTTTTTGATAGAGCAGTAGTAAGCGTGAATAAGATCGGGAGGTTAAGGGTTCAATTTTTACCAGCTGCATTGAAATGGTTTTGCCGAAAACATTTTCCGTCCATTCTGCAGGCAAATTCTGGCGTAGTTCCATTCCACGAAGCTATTCAGATCCTCTACAATTACTGTAGGTTTACGTCCTGATAAACTTCATGGGTGATAAAAAATTATTTTTATTATTATTTACACGCCTGTAATTGTGTCTACTCATGCAGACACATATCTCCCTTACAAGAAACCAGTTATGCCCACTGAAAATATCTGTCGTCAATATTTCAATGAAATACACCCTGAATTAAAACATTTTTGGTATTAAGAAAAAATATCCTAAATTCCTACAAAACTGTTTCTATCTATTTATAAAACCAGTGATTATTATGCTATCAATAATAGTGATTCATTTACTATTATATAACTTCACCGTCAGAAATTTTTAACAAGGTCTAATTTGTGCAGTGACCACAGTTTTTTTATTGAGTCGCGGCATAGCTGTGTATAAATAAAACGACTGCTGTCTTAGGTGTAAACGTTATAGGAAAGCCACATTCAACGACCGAATTATTTTAGCAGCAGCGCATAACTGCTGGTGAGTGGTTAATAAGAATGAGAGGTAAAATGAAAATGGAGAGCTAAAATACACATTTCCTTTCTATTAGTTGCTCTCCTCCGTTAGAATGCACACCTACTAAATTTATTTATGTAGGTCTGTTAAAATAGGAATATGTTGCGTTGAACGAAATTGCCTGTAATCACTAAACCAGATTGAACATGGAAACAGTCCTTCGCTATTAAACAGTTTTGACGTGAAAACGTCTTTAAAATCAGAGCGACACATGGGGTACCATAACGGAAATGACGATGTAACGTGTGCATAGGGTGATATATTCCGACACTATAAATTCGGGAATAGATACACGACAGAAACGAATGGGGTCTAGTATTATCCTTGGTACGACTATGATGTAACCCTGACCTTGAGTTGGCGCCGAACGTACGTGAGGTGCAGATGGGGGCCCACCGCGACTGCTGGTCATTGGAGTTGGCGAAAATTTCTGGACTTGATATCTCGTGACTACGACGTGCTAGTGCGCTGATTTTTTTAATCAATCGAAAGATGTCGTCTACATATGGTCCTATAAATCACAACTGCACTCTATCTAAAAATAATTAATAAGTGAATTTAAGATATCTTATATCTGTTCGTACTCACCAAAAAGCCCAGAGGAAATAGAAGCAATGCCTCTCATCAGGAGGGACATCTAATCAACAATTGATCAGCCCATGTCCCGTGGTGCAGTCGGTATGTGCGTCGTTGGCCCTCTAGAGTGTTTTTGAGGGGGGAGGGGAGTTCCGGATCACGTTTGGGCGGTTTTATATCCTGTGAAGCATTAAATTATGATGTTGAAATGTTGCTGACCTGGACCTAGATAATAGCTGTATGCGTTGCTCATGTTTACGAGATTGCAAAACACCTCGGTTTATGTATACCTAAGACATTCAGAAGATTAAAAATTAAATTATTCTCATAAAAACTACTCTTCAATTTTTTGGCTGTTTTTATGATTACCTCGTGAGTCATTACGGAAATAGTGTATTTTAGCCAAAAAAAAAAAAACATGAGGAAAATACGAAAATTTAAGAAATTTTAAAAGATGGAACATGTATACTGTGCAGAACATTTTAACACCGAGCTAATTTCTTGTTACTTAACGAATCAGTATTTGTTTCATTCCCCAAGAAACACGCCTAAAAAATTTAAATACTGAACTTAGTAAAATAGTTTTATAACTGGAATAACTTTGCTTTCAGCTAAGTGTGATCATAAAATGATTTATACTTTAATACATTCAAGACATTTCATACCCAATTATGTTATACACCTGTACCTTAACGCAACTAGATATCTGCATATGTCATGACTACAACAATTCTTATGACTTTAATATGTTTACAAATAACTGGGATATTAGATTTTCACATACAATTAGCGGTAGTAAATAAATAGAACCTGCATTGAATTTAGTCTCTATAACATACACTAACACCGGCATGTTATCATTTTAAAATGCAAAGGGCTTGTAACTATACACAAGAAACGTCCAAGTAAACTGTTATTGTGTTATGAATTTGCAAGTTGTAGTATTTCTGAAACGTCGATGATAAAGTTTCAGTTTAATGTTAATTCAACTTTTAATTATTTGCAGACATTTACTCACAGGTGAATTCCAAAATGCTTGTATTTTTCCCGCCGTGAATAGTATTTAACAACAGACGAAAGCTAGCTTTTTTTTCCCTTGTGACTGTTTTGTTTCAAATAATTGTGATTGGTGCTTTTAATAAAAACATAAATTTTCACAGTGCCGTGCTAATTTTTTTAAATGTCCAAATCAGGTAAAGGCTGTTCACGATAATGTGAGCATTTTTTAAACCACCTTAGAAAATAGTAATTTCTCCTATCTGCGTATAACTTAACCAGCGGACTGATTGGCATACGCAAAGTTATGTTGGTAACGATTGAGGAAAAGTAATTCTAGGTCTTAACGTCGAATAAGGAGTTAAGGTAACCGTTTGTGAAAACTTGCATTATTTCTTTCGCTTTCTGTTTCTTTTAAATACATATGAGTGTTAAATTGAGCAGAACTGTTTAATATACTCTGTGTAATAATTTCACAGTTTTTATTAACCGATATATGAATAAAGTGATGAGGCCGATGGTAACGTTAATTTTGCATAATGCGGAAAAATACACAACGTGCATACAAGTAGGTCTTAAACAGGGCATTAAAATGTTTTCGGTTTACCGTGAACAGCTTATATGTAGGCATTTAACCTCATAAAGTGTGAAACGAAACATTCATAAATGTGTCTAGATTTTCGGCATATCTTGTTTTACGTGCTTAAAAGTGAAAATTAGCAATTTTGATACAAACAGGGTGAAATACTTGGTTATTCTTAATGTGAATTGGAATAACCATCACACCACATTGTCTACGAAACCTTGACTGTAAATACTAGTATTTAAGGACTTTTAGATGTAAACTCTGCATGATACAATCAAAATTATTACCCTTTTCGCAATAAAATTTAGTGCAGCCTCTAAAAACATTTGTTAAAATTATCAGTTAGAAAAAAATGTTTTTCAATGGATGGTATGGAAATAACTGACGTTTCACTTAACAATGAACAAACATATGTTTTAGAACGGAACAGGTGTCGTTATTCGTTTGATAATAAGTATTCGGTACAGATCGTGCAATGTGATAAGCACAATACCTGCCAGGCGTGATAAATGAGTGACAGGTATGTCGCGATGTTCTACGCGACAGATGCATGAACAACTGATGACGTTTGACAAAGCTAGATAATATTACCGCGAGAAGCAAAGCGGACGAAACACTGATATTACCTTCATCTGTGCTTTAGGAACTTCCAGGACAGATTACGTTGGGAGCAGCGGTCATGAGAAGTTACCTTACACAGTGGATCGGTACGTGACGTCGTTGAAGACTATCAGGAGGTAAGGCATTGATTGTCACACAGGCAACGACAGCGACGGCGTCTTTCATTTCAGACCTACGGTATGAGATGGATACGTCCACCGTTCTAAACGAGAGTTTACGTTAATTTTAACTAGTAAGGAGCCCTTTCATCGTCGTTACTCTATTAAAGACTCGACTAAGCGAGGGTAGTAACCAGTCCACTAAAGCTGTAGAAAAGTGTTTTGACTATACGACGAAAGTGGCAGTTTATTTACAGCGCTGAACTCCTAACACGAACATTCCAATATGCTCAGCACAGTCGAAACTGATATCCCGGCGACATTTNATTTACAGCGCTGAACTCCTAACACGAACATTCCAATATGCTCAGCACAGTCGAAACTGATATCCCGGCGACATTTACCTGCTTAGCGTAGTGATCTCGGAAGCCGTCTTCATTAACACTGATGTCAGTACAACTAAAGGTAATTGCGACCTTATTGTTTCAGTGACAAATCAGGATTACATTGGGAATGGACGCCGCCGTGCCAGAGTTAAGAGGACCGCAGGTGACTGCGATAGTTCCTGCCTCGCTTTACAGTGGCACACGTCCCGTACTCTGGTCTGGTAGTATGAGGAGACATCGCGTTCTATAGTAGCCTGCTACGGCTAGTGATGCAAGGCCACTGGACGCACAGTGGTACGCTGTAGAGGTCCTGTTGTCTCGTGTGTGGCCTTTCCCCTCTCTTTTTCCGCCGAGAGCCAGTATACAGCGATATAACGCTCGCCTGCACATTTATTTGATTTCCCAGTGTTTTCGAGCTTCCGTCATATTTCCTCATTTTTGTCTCTTGCCCTCACGTGGTTTGTTGCCCATCTGACATTATTATGTAGCATCAGGTGGAAAGTCAGAATTCTCAATGTCGATGTTTTAACTGATTGACTTCAAGCTAAGCTGCAAAAAAAAAAAAAGAAAGACTATTCCATACCTTACGGTTTCCATGTACGTATTTAAAAAGGAGGTGGTTCGACATAATACTAAAGTGCTCTCCTTCTGTGGCGCATATGGATGGAATACAGTCGTATTACAATTCATTGTTAATTAATTATGACATTCTTCTGTATAGTCGCAAAAATGTCCAGAATTTCCTGGCAATAAATAAAAAAATTGCTTCTATTTAGAAAAAAATGTTATTTGTGAAAATGTATAATATTTATTAACCTCACATAATATTTTGTTTTTAATGGACATTTTTGATGACATTTAAAACTTTGACAACTTCTGCGTGTACGTAACATTCGTAATTCCAATGATTGGAAATCCACTGATTTGCGGTGGAATTCAACTAGTCGAATCAGTAAAAAGGGTTCCTCTTAGAATCAGTGGAGAACCACTGACTGTTTCAGCAAAACAATTTCACTACTTTAATGAGAGACTGCGATTTGTGAGTGGCAAAAATTAATATTGTTTTTATTGAATTAAGAGAAATCATTAGGAAATATAAATATATTTCAAACAGTTACTGTTTATACTTCATAATTTAATGCAATTTAAAAAAAGTAAAACATTTTTGCAATTGGTAAAATTGATGAGTCACCTTCAACACCCCACTTTTACAACGTTACTATAAAATTCTACTACCAAGACAATGCTGCATCTATAGGAGATCATATATATTTTATTTTTCTTTATCGAAAGCATGTTCTTTTAAATCCATGCCCTTTCTCTTAATTTTTAGTTTAATTGGTAACTTTATGATTGTATAAACAAATTTAAGGTATATGTACACTCATTTCACCATATTTAATGCAGCTTGAACATTCGAAACGAGAGCTAAGATGATTACGTGTAAACGAAATGAAAGACGCGAAAACGGAATGAAAAATTGAATATTCATGTCATCTCGTAAAATTGTATTATGAAAGACGAAACTCACATTTGAGAAAGTAATTTTATTGAGTTTATTCGTTTTTGTGTAGGTATGTAAATAATTGTTTGATACACTTAAAACATACCAGTTTACATATTGTATTTTAGGTTTATTGCATATTTTTCATTATACCCAGTTTGGTCAAAATGGTTAAACGGTAAGGTATTTAACCAAAGTAACCTTAAATATTTATATAGCCGCCTTATTAAAAATAAGTGCCTTACACCTTTATGCCGTATATGGTAGCATGGAATACGAAATTATTAGTTTAATACAAAATTTAAAGTGACTCTTTTCGATAGTATCCGAGATATCATGTAAAAGCTTATTTTTTTAATACTGCTGTATTCCATAATGGCAACGAATAGCAATATGCTTACCTTACTTAAATATTTATATTATGAACAGTCAAAATTCGAGATTGGGTAGTTCCGTAATATTAAATAATGACTACAAAAGTTAAAATGACCTCCATTTTGAAAAATAGCAGGCCGTATATAAAAAATATGTAAGTCGGATGTCCCTAGTAATAACTTAATATGTACCGTGTTTAGTGAAATTCGATTGACGATATTAAATATAATTAAATGTGATAAGTACCTGTACATTACAGACAGGCATTCGTATGATCGCATAAACCGTCTTTCCAAAAAACAGAACCTTAAAATGGCCGCTATTTTGATAGCAAACATAAAGCATGATAGAAAACTATAAAATTATGATATTCTTATAATTTGTTTACCGAGTTCAAATAATTTCNAGCAAACATAAAGCATGATAGAAAACTATAAAATTATGATATTCTTATAATTTGTTTACCGAGTTCAAATAATTTCTGTTTGACGGATTCAAAATATTTGAGGGGCAAAAGGGACACATATACCTGACAGAAGGTTGCATAATTGAATAAAACTATCTCCCAAATAACAGTTGGCTGGAACAAGGAGGAATGCAAAATTACATGCCCCGAGTGAGGATCGAACTCACGACCTTAAGATTATGAGACTTACGCGCTGCCTACTGCGCTACCGAGGCCTTGTATAATAATGCTACTCTTTTACGAAAAGAAATCAAGGAATGAATAGACNCGCTGCCTACTGCGCTACCGAGGCCTTGTATAATAATGCTACTCTTTTACGAAAAGAAATCAAGGAATGAATAGACCTTGTTATGTAATTAATGTTAGGTATATTGTGATTTATTTGAAGTTTGACAGATATTACGCATACTAAATAACTCTTTGAACCTAATCTCTTGATCTATTGAGGGTGACACTTAAAGCTCTTTAGAATAACTACGTTTAATTAAATGATNCGCTGCCTACTGCGCTACCGAGGCCTTGTATAATAATGCTACTCTTTTACGAAAAGAAATCAAGGAATGAATAGACTTTGTTATGTAATTAATATTAGGTTTATTGTGATTTATTTGAAGTTTGACAGATATTACGCATACTAAATAACACTTTGAACCTAATCTCTTGATCTATTGAGGGTGACACTTAAAGCTCTTTAGAATAACTACGTTTAATTAAATGATTTCATGGCAGCACTTTTTATTATAAAGTTTTATGAAAAGTTCTAGGAAAATCGATTGAGCAAGAGTGTTTGAATGGGGTCTAATGCGCAAGTGTCAGCATTTTGAAATAACGTTAATTTCTAGTTACGAACATCTCACAGTATTTATAACGACGTTGAACGTACACAAACATGCATCTTGCAAATTTTTAGTTCAAGCTGACAGTCACAGAAGAAATAGTGACAATTATTAAGTTCAGGGGCTTTTCTGAAAAAGACAAAAAAAATTTAAAATTAAAATATATTTCCACGCTACTAATCACGTAGAACACGAATATACTAGGGCCATTAACGTCCGACTAATTTCGTAATATGTGCCCACCTAACCTTACAGAACCTAACCCCACGATGGGTGAATCACTATTTAACATTTTTAAACTAACCTAGGATGTTGGGTTTTACACTAACCTAGGATTGCAGGTTTTTACACTAAACTAGGCTGTTTGGGTTTTACACTTAAATACGAATGTAGGATTCTAGGGATTTAAAGGAACCGTAAAACATACCAAAATAAGGTAAATTGACTCATCTTGGTAGGGAGCTGGTATAATTCCTCTGTCGTTAATAGACGTAAACAAACATATTTCGCAAGTTTTTTTATATATTCTACTTATTTTAACATTTCGTCCACTCGAATATGAACAAGTTAAGCTGTGCAGCGCCCATTAATGCAACTTTTGTTGGTATAGGACGTTTCTTTCAGAAATGTAAACAAACTGGGTATACTGCTCATTTCGAATTTTGTTCAATTTTTTCAAAATATGTTGTACATATTTTAAAGCTACGCCCCTAATATATTCGTGTTCTACGTGATTAGTAGAGTAGAAATATATCATAATTTCGAATTTTCTTTGCGTTTTCCAGAAAAGCCCTTAAACTTAATAATTATCTAAATAGTTACTAATATTTCAATTGTCCAGTATTTTAATTTATTTATCTGAAAACATATTTTCATTTGTAGTAGTGAAAAAAAGCTGTGGCTCAAAAAAGAAACAGCATGTTTTGTTTGTGGTTTGTCTGTCTGTGAGAGACTGCTGAATTATTAAAAGTTCTCCTATTTGAGACAAGGGGTTGTACAATTTGGCACTACCATCACAAACAACTGTGCCAAATAATTTTTTTTATCTTCTGAATGCTTCTGATTCGTAAGCAATTTTGTCGCAAACATTAGGTTATTCTGTGAATTAATCACAAACGTATTAGGGTAAACTCTACGTCCAAATTTATAATTACATTTACTGGTCGAAACTAAAGCTAAATATGAATACTGATTTTAAAAATTGGTCGTTCTCCTTTATTTACACATTTGTTATGCTTTTAGAGGGAATTACTATGAATGTTGCAGTTGCAAGTAACATCAGGTTATTATGCTCCTTACTCCTGTACCAGTAAATTAACTCGGGGCGGAAGGGGATAGTTAATGTTTAACCATTTTTTTTAAATTGGGTAATTACACAAAACACTTGGTAAAGATATAAAACATAACTTTATATTGTTAGGAATCACATGGTTGATGATAAGTACTTATAACTAAAAATCTTTTATTTTTTTATTTTTTTCCAAAAAAAAATCTGCAAATTTCCTGTTCTGCCCCACATAGAGGGCAGAATGGGATAGGTTTTTAATAATAAATTCCATTACTAACAAATTAAAAAAAACAGTGGGAATTACTGCCTTAAACCTACTAATCGACATTTACTAGTTAGCGACTAATTCTAAAAACATAAAAGTCATTAAAAAAATTATTAGGGATAAAAAATTTTGATTTTTTATAATGAAAAAAATCATAATTTTTTTAGTTTATTTGGAAATAGACAGAAATTTTATATATTTTGTATATCCACTAAAAACTACACTACTTGTCGTCCTCGCAATGTTCACAAATTAAAATTTCTTCATCATCTTCGAAGTTTATGCCAGTACGTGAGTTGTGAGCCCACTTGTAGCATTTCTGGCAGGCAATCCATCCTTCATTAGAAACGGTGTAACATTCCCCGCAGTAAAGACACTCTTCATCTTCTACTTCTGATTCACTGTCCTCCACCTTCATCTTCTTTGATTTTTTGAGCCCTTTGATTTCTGAAAGAGATTTTTTTAAATTAACTTCTCTTTATTGGCAGTTTTTGGTCCCTTTTCTCTGTTATAGCCCTCTTTCACTTTTTATTTTTAATTTTTTTGGCAATAGCATCCTGCAGATCATTTTTGTAAGGAGAATCTGTTAACATGACGGCTTTTCCTTTTTTCCTTGAAGTCCGCTTTCTATTTTGCTTGATTAACGGAATAGGTATCTAATATTCAGGTGATGTCTGAAAAGCTGACTTTTCTTGAGAATTTGCACAAATTCTCGGAGAATCTTGTTGCAACGAACATCGAGGTTGTGGTTCATTACTGAAGTTTCCTTGGTTTTTTGTCTTCTTTTTTGGCGGCCATGTGGACACGGCAGAGTCTGTTGTCAAATCGTAATCGTGATCATCAGTAGACTTTTCAGCGGAACATTCATTGTTTTCCAATTGAGTGTCAGTTGTCGCAGAAGGCAGGTAGCCTGCGTCTGAAAAAACTTTAGATCCGGTGGCCATATCCCCGTTTTCCTAAAGACGTTTATAGCGGTTGACAGTGTAGTAAAGTGTAAAAATGATGCACCAAAGATTGTTGATACTTGAAAAAGTGTAACAACGTTTCCTGGATGGCATCTAAGCCATTTTCTGTCTACTTCACCGCAGTAAAGACTAAGGGGTTTGAAAAATGTTACATGCAAAGGTTGCAACTTTTGAGAAGCGTGAGGCGGTAAACATAGGAGAACCACGCCATTTTCTCTAGCCATTTAAAGCAGCTTCAGATTTTTGGTATGGGTCGAATGTCCATCCACAATGAGAAGAACAGGCGATTCTTTCGTGGCTTTTGAAAACTCAATAAACTTTGCAAATCAGACTAGCAATAATTCAGTAGTCATCCAACCCGAAGGGTGAACTTCACACCAGCCTCCTGGGATAAGCCAAGGTCAAACTATTGGTTTTTTCTTCATTCTGGGGAAAATAAGCATTGGCGGCATGTATAACCCAGATGCCGACATGCAAACCTCCGCTGTCACTGTTTCTCCGCGTTCAGCAGATGTTACAGCCCCTACTTGCCTTTTTCCCTTCAGAGCTATTATTTTAGACTGACTTTTTGGATTAACCGACACGCCGGTTTCATCGCAGTTGAAAATTTTGTCAGCAGTTAGCTTGCACTTATCAATAACTTCGTTAAGAAGAGAGTTAAACTTCGAAACTGCGACCTTATTAAATCCCATAGCTCGCGCGCCACTTGTATTTTCTGGAGTACGAATAGACAAGCTTGGGTGCCTATCAAGAAAACCTACAATCCAATCCTGCCCAGCTAGACAAGTTTCTTTGTTAAATCTGTGCTCTAACCCATTTTTGTCTGCCAACTCATAGGCTAATGACCTAAGATCTTTCATAGTTAGACCAAAAAGCCTACTTTCCATTGTCTTTAGATATGATACCAGTTCTTCTTCTTGTTCTGGGGTAAACACATTTTTATATTTTCCATTAGATTTATCAACTTTATAGTCAGGATTGTCCCTAGCCTTTTTTACATATCTTTCAAGAGTCGACTTTGGCACATTAAATTGGTTAGCAGCCTTTAAAAACCCCATTTCAGATGACAATACGGCTGTCATAGCTGATTCCATCGCTTGGACAACCCATTTTTGCCTGTCCGTCTTCCAATTGTACGTTCGGTCCATCTCGAATAACAAACAAAAATTTTTACAAACCTATTCACGTCAAAATATGACGGGGCAGAACGGTATACTATCCCGTTCCACCCCTATATCACTTTTTAAGTTATGAGTGTTTGCTGAACTGAAAAACTGACGTATTTATGTTTACTACGCGCGTATTGTATAGCTAATGACATGCACTACAACGTTAGATAACACACATTAGTGTTGAATTAACGGTTAGAAGGTTTCCCTTTTATTGAAATCAGCGAAAAGTACCAAACACGCGTCAGAAAACCACGAACATTCGGTTAACTCAGAAAACTGTGTCAGAACTGGTCAAAATGGCTGCCGAGTCTTCTCCACCGTCTGTAGGCTTAGTTAAATGTCTCTCCGCTAGTGTCTAATACTCTTCAGTCGAAGAAAGTGCCCTATCCCGTTCTGCCCCGCTATCCCGTTCCGCCCCGCATGTTACCCTATGTATTTAAACAGGAGGTGGTCCGACATAATACTAAAGTGCTCTCCTTCTGTGGCTCATATGCATGGAATAAAGTCGTATTTCAATTCAATGTTAATTAACTATGACATTCTTCTGTATAGTCGCAAACATGTTCAGAATTTCCTGTCATTAAATAAAAAAAATTGCTTGCTTCTTTTTAGAAAAAAATTGTATTTGTGAAAATGAATAATATTTATTAACCTCACATAATATTTTGTTTTTGATGGGCATTTTTGATGACATTTAAAACTTTAAAAACCTCTGCATGTACATAACATTCCTAATACCAATGGTTGGAAATCCACTGATTTGCGGTGGAATTCAACTAGTATAATTAGTTAAAATGGCTCCACTTAGAATCAATGGAAAACCACTGGTTNCTTCTGCGTGTAGGTAACATTCTAAATTCCAATGGTTGGAAATCCACTGATTTGCGGTGGAATTCAACTAGTATAATTAGTTAAAATGGCTCCACTTAGAATCAATGGAGAACCACTGGTTGTTTCAGTAAAAAAATTTCACTACTTTAATGAGAGACTGCGATTTGTGAGTGGAAAAATTAATATTGTTTTTATTGAATTGAGAGAAATCGTTAGGAAATATAGATATAAATTTCAAACAGTCACTGTTTATATTTCACAATTTAATGCAATTTAAAAAAGGAAACATTTTCGCAATTGGTAAAATTGAAGCATCACTTTCGCCATCCCACATAAAGACAGTTACTATAAAATTCAGCTACCAAGCCAATGCTCCGTCTATAGAAGAAAATATATGTTTTACTTTTCTTTATCGAAAGCATGTTCTTTAAATCCACGCCCTTTCTCTTCATTTTTAGATTAAATGAAAACTTTTGTATTGTTTGAAGAAATGTATGGAATGTGTGCACTCATTTCACCATCTTTTATGTAGTTCGAACATTCGAAACGAGCACTAAGATGATTACGTGAAAACAAAATGAAAGACGCGAAAACGGAATGAAAAATTGAATATTCATGTCACCTCGTAANCATTTAAGAAAGTAATTTTATTGGTTTTATTCGTTTTTGTGTAGTTATGTAATTAAGTACAGGTTGTTGAACTAATCCTTCCTTAAAAAAAGAAACACAAATCACTGAATAACAGGGAATAAAATGGTTCATGAATCATTCGGAAATGTCACGAAATGATTTATTGAAACAAAAATGGCATTTTTCACTAATTCATAAGTTAAATTTACTGTAGTGACTGATGTAACAGTCAGGCATTGTTACCTGATTTAAACTGTGAAATTTCCGCTGGATCAGATTTTAGAGTGCCGTTCTGACAGAGCACCATGAAAGATTCATTCTATTATAAAAAGTTGTGAAAGAATGTAATTTTGCATTTTATTACAAGCCAAATATTGCAACTACNAATAAATTTTAAATATGAAACTGCAGTGTGTCGACTCACCTCACTACAGGAGCAAATGTTTACGGACTGACAATCGTCCTTATCTTTTACACTGTTTATTGTACCGGGTGTTCCGTGTTCATTGCTATACAGGCTGCCTGTTTCACAAGACTTGGTTAGGGCCAATACTTATTTATTTTCCATACACTGCCTTCTTGCAAGATGCTGTTAACAGCTCGACCGCTCTCTTCGATCGTGAATTGTGGTTCAGAAATGCCCTCAGTGCAATATCAGTGGTTGGCAAATGCATAGCCAATTATAATAGCAGACATACGTAAGCTTCAGAATGTAGTATGTGACGTAGTAGGCCACCTAGATGTACTACATACACTATTCAGGAGTTGTGTTGAGTGAAAACCTGAAACCCCTAACAGCGGAGTTAATTACAAAAAGAATTGATAATGACGAAAAAGTTATCAATATTAATACAACATATTTTTTAGTTCAAATTTGAAATTTTGCTTACTCTTAAACTGAGATATAAGGAACATGAGAATTGAAACAAAATATTGACAATGCCATCATTTTTAATATCAGTTAATGTTTCACTTGTAACACATCAGATTAAATGCCTTATTATAGTAATTCTTGTTTGCCGAAATTTGCTGGGAATCAGTTAGTTGTTACCCGAGATATGGCATGAAAAGGGAGCTTTCTTACAATTTGGTTGAAAAAACACCTCTACATAAATATTTGATGATGGTAATATAGTCCACAACCGGATTACAAAGTTTGGTTAAACCTGGTAAGAAACGTGGTTTAATAGATATAGTAAACAAAATTTTTCATATGACAAAGGATGTCAAAACGTGCGTGAATTACTAAAACCATTTCAGTTTTCATGCAGCACCGTAGTATTTCTTTTTTGCAAATATGGTAGGTTTAGATTATTACCTAAACATTTTTCAAAAATGTTATTTATTCATGTAGCGATATTATAGAGAATTACGAAATATAGATGCAACATGTAAGAATATATGATGCTTGCAGTTGATAATTTTAACATGCCAAGTTTGGTTTAAATTGGAAAATCAGTATGGATATGAAAAAAATTATTTTATAATATTTATATGCCCGCTATTATTAAATTAATTATGTCCATTAAAAAATACACGTTAACATGGCATACATAGGATAAGTTACCCGCT
>NQII01007846.1:18430-45430 GCA_002778355.1 Clitarchus hookeri | reverse complement strand
TTTAGTTCAAGCTGACGGTCACAGAAGAAATAGTGGAAATTATTAAGTTTAGGGGCTTTTCTGAAAAAGATAAAAAAAGTTTGAAATTAAAATATATTTCCACGCTACTTATCACGTAGAACACGAATATACTAGGGCCATTAACGTCCGACTAATTTCGTAATATGTGCCCACCTAACCTAACAGAACCTAACCCCACGATGGGTGAATCACTATTTAACATTTTTAAACTAACTTATGATGTTGACTTTTACACTAACCTAGGCTTTTTGGGTTTTACACTAACCTAGGATTGCAGGTTTTTACACTAACCTAGGCTGTTTGGGTTTTACACTAAACTACGAATGTAGGATTCTAGGGATTTAAAGGAACCGTAAAACACACCAAAATAAGGTAAATTGACTCATCTATGTAGGGGGCTGGTATAATTCCTCTGGCGTTAATAGACGTAAACAAACATATTTCGCAAGGTTTTTTTATATATATTCTACTTATTTTAACATTACGCCCACTCGAATATTAACAATTTAAGCTGTGCAGAGCCCATTAATGCAACTTTTGTTGGTATAGGACGTTTCTTTCAGAAACGTAAACAAACTGGGTATACTGCTCATTTCGAATTTTGTTCAATTTTTTCAAAATATGTTGTACATATTTTAAAGGTACGCCCCTAATATATTCGTGTTATACGTGATTAGTAGAGTAGAAATATATCATAACTTCGAATTTTCTTCGTGTTTTTCAGAAAAGTCCTTAAACTCAATANAAATAGTTACTAATATTTCAATTGTCCAGTATTTTAATTTATTTATCTGAAAACATATTTTCATTTGTAGTAGTGAAAAAAAGCTGTGGCTCAAAAAAGAAACAGCATGTTTTGTTTGTGGTTTGTCTGTCTGTGAGAGACTGCTGAATTATTAAAAGTTCTCCTATTTGAGACAAGGGGTTGTACAATTTGGCACTACCATCACAAACAACTGTGCCAAATAATTTTTTTTATCTTCTGAATGCTTCTGATTCGTAAGCAAATTTTCGTAAAAATTAGGTTATTCTGTGAATTAATCACAAACGTATTAGGGTAAACTCTACGTCCAAATTTATAATTACATTTACTGGTCGAAACTAAAGCTAAATATGAATACTGATTTTAAAAATTGGTCGTTCTCCTTTATTTACACATTTGTTATGCTTTTAGAGGGAATTACTATGAATGTTGCAGTTGCAAGTAACATCAGGTTATTACGCTACTTACTCCTGTACCAGTAAATTAACTCGGGGCGGAAGGGGATAGTTAATGTTTAACCATTTTTTTTAAATTGGGTAAGTACACAAAACACCTGATAAAGATATGAAACATAACTTTATATTGTTAGGAATCACATGTTTGATGATAATAACTTATAACTAAAAATCTTTAATTTTTTTATTTTTTTCCAAAAAAAGTCTGCAAATTTCCTGTTCTGCCCCACATAGAGGGCAGAATGGGATAGGTTTTTAAAAATAAATTCCATTACTAAAAAATTTAAAAAAAAAGTGAGAATTACTGCCTTAAACCTACTAATCGACATTTATTAGTTGGCAACTAATTCTAATAACATAAAAGTCATAAAAATATTATTAGGAGGTAAAAGTTATTGATTTTTTATGATGAAAAAAATCATACATTTTTTGGTTTATTTAGAAATAGACAGAAATTTGATCTATTTTGTAAATCCATCAAAAACTACACTACTTGTCGTCCTCGCAATGTCCTCAAATTAAAATTCCATCTACATCTTCGCAGTCTATGCCAGCACATGAGTTGTGAGCCCACTTAGCATTTCTGGCAGGCAACCCATCCTTCATTAGAAACGGTGTAACATTCCCCACAGTTAGGAAACTCTTCATCTTCTACTTCTGATTCACTATCCTCCACCTTCATCTTCTTTGATTTTGTTCAGCCCTTTGATTTCTTAAAGAGATTTTTTTTAATTAACTTCTCTTTTATTGGCAGTTTTTGGTCCCATTTCTCTGTTCTTGCCCTCTTTCACTTGTTATATTTCATTTTTTTTGGCAATAGCATCCTGCAGATCATTTTTGTAAGGAGAAACTGTTAATATGACGGTTTTTCCTTTTATCCTTGAAGTCTGTTTTCTATTTTGCTTGATTAACGGAATCGCTATCAAAGATTCAGTTGATGTCTGAAAGGCTGACTTTTCTTGAGAATTTGCACAAATTCTCGGAGAATCTTGTTGCCACGAACATCCAGGTTGTGGTTCATTACTGAAGTTTCCTTGGTTTTTTGTCTTCTTGTTCGGTGGCTCTGTGGACACGGGAGAGTCTGTTGTCAAATCGTAATCGTGATCATCAGTAGACTTTTCAGCGGAACATTCATTGTTTTCCAATTGAATGTCAGTTGTCGCAGAAGGTAGGTAATCTGCGTCTGAAAAAACGTTTAGATCCGGTGGCCATATCCCCGTTTTCCTAAAGCCGTTTATAGCGGTTGACATTGTAGCAGAGTGTAAAAATGATGCACCAAAGATTGTTGATATTTGAAAAAGTGTAACAACTTTTCTTGGATGGCATCTAAGCCATTTTCTGTCTTCTTCACCGTAGTAAAGACTAAGGGGCTTGAAAGTTGCAACTTATGAGAACCGTGAGGCGGTAAACATAGAAGAACCACGCCATTTTCTCTAGCCATTTAAAGCAGCTTCAGATTTTTGGTATGGGTCGAATGTCCATCCACAACGAGGAGAACAGGCGATTCTTTCGTGGCTTTTGAAAACTCAATAAACTTTGCAAACCAGACTAGAAATAATTCAGTAGTCATCCAACCCGAAGGGTGAACTTCACACCAGCCTCCTGGGGGTAAGCCAAGGTCAAACTCTTGTTTTTTCTTCATTCTTGGGAAAATAAGCATTGGCGGCATGTATAACCCAGATGCCGACATGCAAACCTCCGCTGTCACTGTTTCTCCGCGTTCAGCAGATGTTACAGCCCCTACTTGCCTTTTTCCCTTCAGAGCTATTATTTTAGACTGACTTTTTGGATTAACCGACACGCCGGTTTCATCGCAGTTGAAAATTTTGTCAGCAGTTAGCTTGCACTTATCAATAACTTCGTTAAGAAGAGAGTTAAACTTCGAAACTGCGACCTTATTAAATCCCATAGCTCGCGCGCCACTTGTATTTTCTGGAGTACGAATAGACAAGCTTGGGTGCCTATCAAGAAAACCTACAATCCAATCCTGCCCAGCTAGACAAGTTTCATTGTTAAATCTGTGCTCTAAAACATTTTTGTCTGCCAACTCATAGGCTAATGACCTAAGATATTTCATAGTTAGACCAAAAAGCCTACTTTCCATTGTCTTTAGATATGATACCAGTTCTTCTTCTTGTTCTAGGGTAAACACATTTTTATATTTTCCATAAGATTTATCAACTTTATAGTCAGGATTGTCCTTAGCCATTTTTACATATCTTTCAAGAGTCGAATTTGGCACATTAAATTGGTTAGCAGCCTTTAAAAACGCCATTTCAGATGACAATACGGCTGTCATAGCTGATTCCATCGCATGGACATCCCATTTTTGCTTGTCCGTCTTCCTATTGTACGTTCGGTCCATCTCGAATAACAAACAACAATTTTTACAAACCTATACTATCCCGTTTCCCCTTATAGCACTGTTTAGGTTGTGAGTGTTTGCTGAACTGAAAACCTGACGTATTTATGCTTACTACGCGCGTATTGTATAGCTAATGACATGCACCATAACGATAAATAACACACATTAGTTTTGAATTAACGGTTAGAATATGACCTTTTATTGAAATCAGCGAAAAGTTCCAAACACGCGTCAGAAAACCACGAACACTCGGTTAACTCAGAAAACTGTTCAGAACTGGTCAAAATGGCTGCCGAGTCTTCTCTACCGTCTGTAGGCTTAGTTCAATGTCTCTCCGCTAGTCTCTAGCACTCTTCAGTCGAGGAAAGTGCCCTATCCCATTCTGCCCCGCTATCCCGTTCTGCCCCGAGTTACCCTATGTATTTAAACTCGAGGTGGTCCGACATAATACTAAAGTGCTCTCCTTCTGTTGCTCATATGGATGGAATACAGTCGTATTTCAATTCATTGTTAATTAATTATGACATTCTTCTGTATAGTCGCAAAAATGTCCAGAATTTCCTGGCAATAAATAAAAAAAATTGCTTCTTTTTAGGAAAAAATTGTATTTGTGAAAATGAATAATATTTATTAACCTCACATAATATTTTGTTTTTGATGGACATTTTTGATGAAATTTAAAACTTTAAAAACTTCTGCGTGTAGGTAACATTCTAAATTCCAATGGTTGGAAATCCACTGATTTGCGGTGGAATTCAACTAGTCGAATCTGTGAAAATGGCTCCACTTAGAATCAGTGGAGAACCACTGGTTATTTCAGTAAAAAAATTTCACTTCTTTAATGAGAGACTACGCTTTGTGAGTGGTAAAATTAATATTGTTTTTATTGAATTAAGAGAAACCATTAGAAAATATAAATATATTTCAAACAGTCACTGTTTATATTTCACAAATGAATGCAATTTAAAAAAGTAAAATATTTTCGCAATTGGTAAATTTAAAGCGTCACTTTCGCCACCCCACTTTTAGACAGTTATTATAAAATTCAGCTACGAAGCCAATGTTCCGTCTATAGAAGAAAATATATGTTTTACTTTTCTTTATCGAAAGGATGTTCTTTAAATCCACGCCTTTTCTCTTCATTTTTAGATTAAATGGAAACTTTTGAATTGTTTAAATAAATTTAAGGTATGTGTGCACTCATTTCACCATCTTTAATGTAGTTCGAACATTCGAAACGAGCACTAAGATGATTACGTGAAAACAAAATGAAAGACGCGAAAACGGAATGAAAAATTGAATATTCATGTCACCTCGTAAAATTATATTATGAAACACTAAACTCACATTAAAGAAAGTAATGTTATTGGTTGTATTCGTTTTTGTGTAGTTATGTAAGTTAGTACACATTGTTGAACTTATCATTCAGTATAAAACAGAAACACAAATCACTGAATAACAGGGAATACAATTGTTCATGAATCATTCGGAAATGTCACGAAATGATTTATTGAAGGAAAAATGGCATTTTTCACTAATTCATANGAATCATTCGGAAATGTCACGAAATGATTTATTGAAGGAAAAATGGCATTTTTCACTAATTCATAAGTTAAGTTCAATGTAGTGACTGATGTAACAGTCAGGTACTGTTACCTGATTTAAATTGTGAAATTTCGCAGGATCAGGTTTTAGAGTACCGTTCTGACACAGCACCATGAAAGATTCATTCTATTATAAAANCTGTGAAATTTCGCAGGATCAGGTTTTAGAGTACCGTTCTGACACAGCACCATGAAAGATTCATTCTATTATAAAAAGTTGTGAAAGAATGTAATTTTGCATTTTATTACAAGCCAAATATTGCAACTACTGTATTCCAGATTAGGTAGCGCAGTGGGTNTTTTGCATTTTATTACAAGCCAAATATTGCAACTACTGTATTCCAGATTAGGTAGCGCAGTGGGTGGCGCCTATTGAAGTAAGCAATTTTAAATATGAAACTGCAATGTGTCGACTCACCTCACTACAGGAGCAAACGTGTACGGAATGACAATCATCCTTATCTTTTACACTGTTTATTGTACCGGGTGTTCCGGGTTCATGGCTATACAGGCCGCCTGTTTCACAAGACTTGTTTAGGGCCAACACTTCTTTATTCTCCATACACTGCCTTCTTGCAAGATGCTGTTAACAGCTCGACCGGTCTCTTCGATCGTGAATTGTGGTTAAGAAATGCCCTCAGTGCAATCTCAGTGGTTGGCATATGCCTCGCCACTTATAATAGCAGACATACGTATGCTTCAGAATGTAGTATGTGACGTAGTAGGCCACCTAGATGTTCCACACTGTGTAGGAATTGTGTTGAGTGACACCTGAAACCCCTAACAGTGGAGTTAATTACAAAAAGAATATTGATAATGACGAAAAAGTTATCTATATTAATACGACATATTTTTTAGTTCAAATTTGAAGTTTTGCCTACTCTTAAACGGATATATAAGGAACATGGGAATTGAAACAAAATATTGACAATGCCATCATTTCTAATATTAGTGTCTGTTTCACTTGTAACACATNGGAACATGGGAATTGAAACAAAATATTGACAATGCCATCATTTCTAATATTAGTGTCTGTTTCACTTGTAACACATGAGATTAAATGCCTTATCATAGTAATTATTGTTTGCCGAAATTTGCTGGGAATCGGTTAGTTGCTACCCGAGATATGGCATAAAAGGGGAGATTTCTTAACATATGGTTGAAAAAACACCTCTACATAAATATTTGATGATGGTAATATAGTCTACAACCGGCTTACAAAGTTTTGTTAAACCTGGTAAGAAACGTGGTTAAATAGATATAGTAAACAAAATTTTTCATATGACAAAGACTGTTAAAACGTGCGTGAATTACNTAAGAAACGTGGTTAAATAGATATAGTAAACAAAATTTTTCATATGACAAAGACTGTTAAAACGTGCGTGAATTACTAAAACCATATCAGTTTTCATGGAGCACCGTAGTATTTCTTTTTTGCAAATATGGTATGTTTAGATTATTACCTAAACATTTTTCAAAAATTTCATGGCAGCACTTTTTACTATAAAGTTTGACGAAATGTTCTAGGAAAATCGTTTGAGCAAGAGTGTTTGAATGGGGTCTAATGCACAAGTGTCAGCATTTTGAAATAACATTCATTTCTAGTTACGAACATCTCACATTGTTTATAACAACGTTGAACGTACACAAAAAGGCATCTTGCAAATTTTTAGTTCAAGCTGACGGTCACAGAAGAAATAGTGGCAATTATTAAGTTTAGGGGCTTTTCTGAAAAAGAAAAAAAAAATTTAAAATTAAAATATATTTCCACGCTACTAATCACGTAAAATACGAATATACTAGTGTCATTAACATCCGACTAATTTCGTAATATGTGCCCACCTAAACTTACAGAACCTAANAAAATACGAATATACTAGTGTCATTAACATCCGACTAATTTCGTAATATGTGCCCACCTAAACTTACAGAACCTAATCCCACGATGGGTGAATCACTATTAAACATTTTAAAACTAACCTAGGATGTTGGGTTTTACACTAACCTAGGCTTTTTGGATTTTACACTAACCTAGGATTGTAATGTTTTACACTAACCTAGGCTGTTGAGTTTTACACTTAACTACGAATGTAGTATTCTAGGGAATTAAAGAAACCATAAAACACACCAACATAAGGTAAACTGACTCATCTAGGTAGGGGGCTGGTATAATTCCTCTGGCGTTAATAGACGTAAACAAACATATTTCGCAAGTTTTTTCAAATATATTCTACTTATATTAACATTACGCGTACTCGAATATGAACAAATTAAGCTGTGCAGAGCACATTAATGAACTTTTGTTGGTATAGGACGTTTCTTTCATAAACGTAAACAAACTGGGTATACTGCTCATTTCGAATTTTGTTCAATTTTTTAAAAATATGTTGTACATATTTTAAAGCTACGCCCCTAATATATTCGTGTTATACGTGATTAGTAGAGTATAAATATATCATTATTTCAGATTTTCTTTGTTATTTTTCAGAAAAACCCTTAAACATAATAATTATCGAAATAGTTACTAATATTTCAAATGTCCAGTATTTAAATTTATTTATCTGAATACATATTTTCATTTGTAGCGGTTAAAAAAATATGTGACTCATAAAATAAACAGTATGTTTTGTTTGTGGTTTGTCTGTCTCTGAGAGTCCACTGAATTATTTTTAATAGTTCTCCTATTTGAGACAGGGGGTTGTACAACTTGGCACTACCATCACATACAACTTTGCCAAATAATTTTTTTTAACTTCTGAATGCTTCTGATTCGTAAGCAATTTTTCGTAAACATGAGGTTATTCTGTGAATTTATCACAAACGTGTTAGGATAAACTCTATGTCCAAATTTATTGTAACATTTTACTGATCAAAACTGAAGGTAAATATGAATAATGATTTTAAAAATTGGTCTTACTGTTTTATTTACACATTTGTTATGCTTTTAGAGGGAATTACTATGAATGTTGCCGTTGCAAGTAACATCATATTATTACGCTCCTTACTCCTGTACCAGTAAAAGAACGGTGTTTTTATGGAGCCACGGTGTCAGAGCGATTAGCCTGGTAGGCTTCAACTTAGACCGACCGGGTTCATTCCCAGGCTAGGTAATTCCCGGATTTTCGCATGTGGGAATCTTGCTGGATGACGCCGCTGGTCGGCGGGTTTTCTCAGGGATCTCCCGTTTTCCCAGTCCTTTCATCCCGGCGCTGCTCCATACTCACCTCATTTCACCCTCATCGGCTCTCAAGATTTTGCTGTTAAGACACGCCCAAATCTCTTCACTTACCCACCGGTGTTTTCATGGATGCTATTTTCCGAATCGCGGAGACATAGGCTACAACTCGCGGTAGTTAATAGACTCGGGCACCATTATAAAAGCAGACAACGGTTAAATTCAGCACTTGAGACCCTTAACATTTCCTTCCTCAGTTTGTATCCCTGAAATAATAACAAAAATAAAAATAAATAAACGCCTTTCCTATAATTGTTTATTTAATCATTCCTCTTAACAAATGTTTCCACCATACAGGGAAAAGTGCAACTTTCACTTAAGTATTGAACGTTTACCAGAAGCATTTGAAGACGCTTAGCACAGGAAAATCCGCGATCCTGAAAAATTTTCACGTTTCCATTATTATCACTTTCCTTGTCATTACTGACGGAATATATCAACGTGGACTGCTACGAATTATGATGTTTTTTGGAAACGGACATTGTCGTGGCATAGTTTATAGGGCTACAGGTGACCGCTTTAAACCCAGTCTCTCTTTATATCGCCACGTGTCCCGTAATACTGGTTCGATGGCGTGAAGGTCCATCTCGTGTTATAGTAACTCGCTACAATAATGGAAGCGAAAGTCTCTGAACAAACAGTGGTATGCTGAATATTGTCCTATGGCCTCATGTGTTGTTTTTCCTCTTTGATATCTTGGTGACAACTTTCGAGCAAGGTAACGCTCACCTACTCACGTCTTGGTTTCCCAGTTGTGTCGACTCCAGAGTTCAACATTTTTTCTTTTACTGCCCCCTCACCTGACATGTGGCCATAGAAAATTTGTGACATCGCATAGGACGTTGGCATCCTCAATGTCGAACGAAGAGTTTGGTGATTTGATTTGGAGCACAATTTGAGACCATTAACATATTTCTGCCATAAGATAACAGAAAAATCACGTTACACCCTGCTGTATGGTTTCGATTCACGTATTCAAAAAAGAAGCAGTCCAAAGGGATAATTATGTGTATACCTGTGCCGCACGTTGACGGAGTAAAATAATGATTCAGTGATTGTTAATTACATGTAACATACGTGTGGTGTCGGTAAAATCGCAATTTAGAGATTTTAGCATACTTTCAGGAGAATATAATATCTTATGAAATCACTTTTCTGTCTGCGTGTGTATGTATATGTATGTGCGTGTATTTCTGTGTGTGTGTGACTGAAAATGTGTGTGGCCCATTTACCCTAAACATTTTTGAACACGTGAACCGAATTTCGACAAACATATTTAACATAATTCTTAACTGAATTGTTAGGAAGGACTAGCCTCGCTGAAAGCGATATTATTAGAGATGAAACTAGAAACATATGCAACAGTAGTGAGACAATTACAATTTCACACGTGTCGTAGTGTACAATAAATTACATTACGGAGGTCGGATCCGGAAAATCAACTTCGTATTAATCAGTCTAAACTAAATCATTTACATGACCGTTATTTTGAAAATAAGTCACTGAGAAGACATGTGAGATTACACGGGTACCGTACATTAACTTGTGTGAAAAATTTGGTGGAAATCAGAAGTTTGGTTCCCCTCAGATTCGACATAAAATCTATATATTTTTCAAGCGATGACCTTCATAAATGTAGAACAAAAAGATTATGTATTAGTATACTCGATTATTGTATACTGCCAGTATATTTGTAGGGCCTGCTGCAGTACAACTTCTTCGCCAGATTTAGTAAGAATGGGTTGATTGTTTCCTGAGACGTTACATAAAACCATTTTATTTATTGTGGAACTAACTGACAAAGTGGCAGAGAAATGAGTCTCTGTAAATACAAATTTTAAGGTTGTAGATTATACTGACAGCATACAAATTTTAATTAGAATTTTATTTGCCAAATTTTATAGGAAACTGTCAATGGTTTTCCGAGACATATATTATAAACTTTATTTATTCATGTGACGCTATCTTAAAAAAGGACTGACAAAAGTAATTATATGTTATCATATGTGATGCTTTTAATAAACATTTTCAACAAACAAAATTTAGTCGAAACTTGTTAAATTGTACGGTAGATATTCAAAATTATTTATTTGTATGGTGTTTTCTTACAAATTGGTGGGCATAAAATGCTCCCTGTATATACAGTTGACAGCTGTTATATCTACTACCAGCTTACAAAAATAAGTTATAATTGATTACATGGTGTCAATGATATCGTGTTCTAAGCTAAAGTGGCTATATGTCAGTTATTTTTAATTTTGATGTACTCAAAAAATGCATTTTTACATTATGTACTGCAGCACTAAATTTTTAGTAAATTTGACAGGAATCTGGATATTGTTTCCCGAGAAATGACATTCAAAAAAATTTGTATGTGCTATGCTATCTTTCAAAATGGTTGACAACAGATGCTTCTTGTAGATACCTTAAATTGTTTTAATATCTACTGCAGCATACAAAGTTAAGTTTTATTTGACTACATGGTTTCGACAATATAACATCCTTAGCTAAATATATACCGCCATTTTGAAAATTAGATTCTGATGTATTTAAAACATATAAATTTACATCATAGTCCGTAGTACTACTTGTTTGCCAAATTCAGTATAAATCGGTCAATTGCTGCCCGAGATATGACATAAAAATATATTCATTAATCTTACAAAACGACAGACAAAAGATGCGCCGTGTAGACAAAGNTGCCCGAGATATGACATAAAAATATATTCATTAATCTTACAAAACGACAGACAAAAGATGCGCCGTGTAGACAAAGTTGATATTTGTAAGAACTACTGCCAGTATATAAAGTTAAGGTGGAAATGATCACTTGGTTTTGATGATATAATATTCCAAGCTAAGACGACTGTGGCCGCCATTTTGCTAATAAGCTTCTGTCATACCTTAAAAATACGATTTTTCGTCATCTAACGCAGCACTACTTGTATGCCAATATTTGGTTGGAATCGGTTAATTGTATACAGAGGTTTTACATATAAAATATTTATTTATTAATATGGTGCTGTCTTACAAACTGGCTGATAAACGTGACTATGTGTTGTTATATAAAATGCTTATAATATAAACTTTTAGCATACAGAATTTGTTCGATATTAGTTAATTTTATAGTAATTATACAAAATTTAAAGGATATATTTGAATAGCCAACTTTAAGAAAAAAAGTATCTAATCGAGTTTAATCACTAACGTTTACCTGACCTGTAAGAGTATTACTTACATGGCAAATTGGGTGAAAATTGGTTTAATAGTTTTCGAGATATAATGTAAAATATTCATTTTTAGTCTAATTTCCGAAGGAAAGAGAGGCTTATGAGATCACTTTTCTGTCTGTATGCCTGTGTGTGTATATATATGTATGTTGGCTTTGTTTTTCTAGACGCGTGGTCTCCACTTTCAATTTCCGAACGATTCAACCGAATTTCACCAAACTTAGTACACTTATAGTACTTAGCAAGTACACCTGACTTTAATAGTTTACTTTCAAAATTGCGGCTGTTATAAAACTTACGGTGATATGTCATATCTCTGGAACCATTCAATAGATATAAACCAAATTTTCAGAGGATTATGTTAGCATTACATTTTCATATGTATATTTTGTAAGATAGAACGAATGAAAAAAATTTATGTTTTATTATATCTAGAAATTTTGACCTTATTATTTCAGCTACAAATCACGACTTTATGGGAATGGACTCCGCCGTGCCAGAGTTAAGATGACCGCAGGTGACTGCTATAGTTCCTGCCTCGCTTTACAGTGTCTCACGTCAGTAATTTGGTCTGGTAGTATGAGGAGACATCGCGTTAAAGAAGCCTGCTACAGCTTGTGATGCGATGTCACTGGACGCACGGTGGTACGCTGTAGAGGTCCTGTGGACTCGTGTGTTGCCTTTCCCCTCTCTNGTGATGCGATGTCACTGGACGCACGGTGGTACGCTGTAGAGGTCCTGTGGACTCGTGTGTTGCCTTTCCCCTCTCTCTTACTCCCGAGGGACAGTTTCCTGCGATATAACGCTCGCATGCACATTTATTGGATTTCCCAGTGTTTTAGGTTTCCGTCATATTTCAAACCTTATTTTGCTTACACTCTTGCGTGGTTTGTTGTCCATCTGACATTAATATGTATCATCAGATGGAACGTCAGCATTCTCAATGTCGATGTGTTTAGTGATTTGACTTTAAGCAAATCTGTCCAAGAAAAAACATTGAAATCTAAGTCTTTTCCATACCTTATGGTTTCGATGTACGTATTTAAACACGAGGTGGTCCGGCACAATACTAAAGCATTCTCCTTCTNTTTCCATACCTTATGGTTTCGATGTACGTATTTAAACACGAGGTGGTCCGGCACAATACTAAAGCATTCTCCTTCTGTGGCTCCTTGGACGGAATACAGTCGTATTTCAAAGCAATTTTAATTAATTATTACATTCTTCTGTATAGTCGCAAAAATGTCCAGAATTTCCTGACATTAGACAAAAAAATTGCTTCTATTGAGAGAAAAATTGTATTTGTGAAAATAAATAATATTTATTAACCTCATATAATATTGAATTTTTGATTGACATTTTTGATGAAATTTTAATCTTCGACAACTTCTGCGTGCACGTAACATTCTAAATTCCAATGGGTGGAAAACCGCTGATTCGCGGTGGAATTGAACTAGTATAATCAGTAAAAATGCCTCCACTTAGAATCAGTGGAGAACCAGAGGTGTATTCAGCAAAACAATTTCATTACTTGAATGAGAGACAGCGAAATGTAAGTGGCGATATTATTTTTATTTTTTTTTTTCGAATTGAGAAAAATCATTAGGAAAAATAAATATATTGCTAACAGTCACTGTTTATATTTCGCAATTTAATGTTATTTAAAAAAGTAAAATATTTTCACAATTGGTAAAATTGAACCTTCACATTCACCATCCCACTTTTACACCGTTACTATAAAATTCATCTACCAAGTCAATGCTCCATCTGCAGAATAATATATATGTTTTACATTTCTTTACCGAAAGCATGTTCTTTTAAGTCCATGCCCTTTCTCTTAATTGTTAGTTTAATTGGTATTTTTATGATTGTTTAAACAAATTTAAGGTATGTGAGCACTCATTTCATCATATTTAATGTAGTTCGAACATTCAAAACGAGCGCTAAGATGATTACGTGAAAACAAAATGAAAGACGCGAAAACGGAATGAAAAATTGAATATTCATTTCACGTCGTAAAATTGTATTATAAAAGACGAAACTCACATTTGAGAAACTATTTTTATTGGTTTTATTCGTTTTTGTGTAGTAATGTAATTTAGTACACGTTGTTGAACTAATCCTTCAGTAAAAAAAGAAACACAAATCACTGAATAACAGGGAATAAAATGGTTCATGAATCATTCGGAAATGTCACGGAATCATCTAGAGAAGGAAAAATGGCATTTTTCACTAATTTATAAGTTAAATTGACTGTAGTGACTGATGTATCAGTCAGGTACTGTTAAGTGTTTTAACTTATTTCCGCTGGATCAGATTTTAGAGTGCGGTTCTGACACAGCACTATAAGAGATTCATTCTAATATAAAAAGTTGTGGAAGAATGTAATTTTGCATTTTATTACAAGCCAAATATTGCAACTACTGTATTCCAGATTAGGTAGCGCAGTGGGTNTTTTGCATTTTATTACAAGCCAAATATTGCAACTACTGTATTCCAGATTAGGTAGCGCAGTGGGTGGCGCCTATTGCAGCAAGCAATTTTAAATATGAATGTGCAGTGTGTCGACTTACCTCACTACAGGAGCAAACGTTTACGGACTGACAATCATCCTCATCTTTTACATTGTTAATTGTACCGGGTGTTCCAGCTTCATGGCTATACATGCTGCCTGTTTCACAAGACTTGTTTACGGCCAAAAATTCTTGTTTCTCCGTACACTGCCTTCTTGCAAGATGAAGTAAACAGCTCGACCGCTCTCTTTGATCGAGTATTATGGTTCAGAGGTGCCCTCAGTGGTTGGCATAATCCTCGCCAATTATAATGGAATACATACGTATGCTTCAGAATGCAGTGTGTGACGTAGTAGGCCACCTAGATGTACTACACTATGCAGGAATTGTGTTGAGTGATACCTGAAACCCCTTACAGCGGAGGTATTTACCAAAAAATTTGATAATGACCAAAAATTTATCAATATAAATACATGTTTTTTAATGCAAATGTGAANGAGGTATTTACCAAAAAATTTGATAATGACCAAAAATTTATCAATATAAATACATGTTTTTTAATGCAAATGTGAAGTTTTACCGACTCTTTAACTGAGATATAAGGAACATGTGAATAGAAACAAAATATTGATATCACCATCATTTTGAAAATCAGTGTATGTTTCACTTGTAACGCATCAGATGATATGCCTTATCATAGTAATTCTTGTTTGCCGAAATTTGCTGGGAATCGGTTAGTTGTTACACGAAATATGGCATAAAAGGGGAGCTTTCTTACAAAATGGTTGAAAAAAGGCCTCTACATACATATTTGATGATGGTTATATAGTCTACAACCAGCTTACAAAGTTTGGTTAAACTTGGTAAGAAACGTGATTTGGTAGATATATTAAACTAAAATGTTCTTATGATAAAGACTGTATAAACGTGCGTGAATCAATAAACCATATCAGGTTTCATAGTGAACCGTAGTATTACTTGTTTGCAAATTTGGTAGGAATAGAATATTACCTAAACATTTTACACAAATATTATTTATTCATGTAGCGTTATTATAGAAAATTGCGAAAAAAAAGAGGCAACGTGTTAGCATATTTGACGCTTGCAGTTGTTACTTTAAACATACCAAGTTTGGTTTTAATTGGTGAAAAAGTATGGATATGAGTGTAATTAATTTATAATATTTATATCCCCGGTATGATAAAATTAAAAATGTCCATTTAAAATTACATGTTATCATGGCATACCATAGGATTAGTTACGTGATGGCATACAAAAATTATTTGAAATAGTATACATAATATCATAGATATAGCTTACTAATCAAAGTGTTTATATGGCCACCGTTTTTTAAATAATTGTTTGATACACTTAGAGCATGACAGTTTACAAATTTTATTATAGGGTTTTTGTATATTTTTCAATATACCAAGTTTTGTCAAAATGGTTAAACGGTAAGGTATATATACCAAAGTAACCTTAAATATTTAAATAGCCACCGTGTTAAAAATAAGTGCCTTACACATTTATGTCGTATCTGGTAACATGGCCTACGGAATTATTAGTTAAATACAACATTTAAAGTGACTCTTTTAGGTAGTATCCGAGATATTATGTAAAAGCTTATTTTTTTAAAATACNCTCTTTTAGGTAGTATCCGAGATATTATGTAAAAGCTTATTTTTTTAAAATACTATTGTATTCCACAATAGCCGCGAATAGCAATACGCCTTCCTTACTTGAATACTTACATTATTTACGGCCAAATTCGAAATTGGGTGTACATTGTTTAATTATGTTCCGAGATATTAAATAATGCCCAAAAAGTTAAAATGACCACCATTTTGTAAAAAAACTACGTTGTATATGAAAAATATGAACCTCGGATATATTACTAATAACTAAGTGTATACCGAGTTTAGTAAAATTCGGTTGACGGGATTAAATATCACTAATGGGAGAAGAACCTGTACATTCCAGACAGGCTTTCGCATGATTGCATAAACCGTCTTTCCAAAAAAACAGAACGTCAAAATTGCCACTATTTTGATAGCAAACACATGTCATGATAGAAAACTAAAAAATTATGATATTCTTATTATTTGTTTACCGAGTTCAAATAATTTCTGTTGGACGGATTCAAAAGATTTGAGGGGCAAAGGGGCCACATATCCCTGGCAGAAGGTTGCATAATTGAATAAGACTCTCTCCCAAATAAGATTTGGCTGAAACAAGGTGGAATGCAAAATACATGCCCCGAGTGAGGATCGAACCCACGACCTTAAGATTATGAGACTTACGCGCTGCCTACTGCGCTACCGAGGCCTTGCATTAATTAAATACATATTTCGGATAGTAAAAAAATCAATTAATACAATTTCTTATGTAATTAAGGTTACGTTTATAGAGATTCAATGGAAGTTTGACAAAAATTACGCGTATTAAATTACTCTTTAAATCCTAATCTCTTGATCAATTGGGGGTGACACTTAAAGCTCTTTAGAACTGCATTTAATAAGACGATTTCATGACATAACTTTTCATTGTAAAATTTAATGAAACGTTCTAGGAAAATCGTTTGAATGGGGTCTAATGCGCAAGTGTCAGCATTTTAAAATAACGTAAATTTCCCGTTACGAACATCTCACATTATTTATAACAACGTACACAAACATGCATTTTGCAAATGTGTAGTTCAAGCTGACGGTCACATAATAAATAGTTACTAATATTTCAAATGTCCAGTATTTAAATATATTTATCTGAAAACCTATTTTCATTTGTAACGGTGNCTCACATTATTTATAACAACGTACACAAACATGCATTTTGCAAATGTGTAGTTCAAGCTGACGGTCACATAATAAATCGTTACTAATATTTCAAATGTCCAGTATTTTAATATATTTATCTGAAAACCTATTTTCATTTGTAACGGGAAAAAATCCTGTGACTCAAAAAAAAAAACAGCAAGTTTTGTTTGCGTTTTGTCAGTCTGTGAGAGACTGCTGAATTATTAAGAATAGTTCTCCTATTTCAGACAAGGGGTTGTATAACTTGGAACTACCATCACGTACAACTGTGCCAAATGGTTTTTTTTATCTACTGAATGCTTCTGATTCGTAAGCAATTTTTCGTAATCATTAGGTTATTCTGTGAATTTATCACAAACTTATAAGGGTAAACTCTACGTCCAAAATTTATCATAACATTTTGCTGATCAAAACTTAAGCTAAATAGGAACACTGATTTAAAAATTTGGTCGTTTTCCTTAATTTACACATTTGTTATTTTTTTAGAGGGAATTCCTATGTATGTTGCAGTTGTAAGTAACAACAGGTTATTACGCTCCTTACTCCTTAACCAGTAAATGAACGGTGTTTTTTGGAGCCACGGTGTTAGAGCGATTAGCCTGGTCGGCTTCAACCAAGACGGACCGGGTTCATTTCCCGGACAGGTCATTCCCGGATATTCGCATGTGGGAATCGTGCTGGACGACGCCGCTGGTCGGCGGTTTTTCTCAGGTATCTCCCGTTTCCCCCGTCCTTTCATTCCGGCGCTGCTCCATACTCACCTCATTTCACCCTCATAGACACTCAAGACTTCGCTGTAAAGATCCGCCAAAATCCCTTCACTCACCCACCGGTGTTTTTATGGATGCTATCTTCCTGTTCGCGGATACTTAGGCTACGGTTCATGCTAGGTAATAGATTCGAACAACACTATAAAATCAGTCATCTGTTAAATTCAGCACTTGAACCCTTTAACATTTCCTTCCTCAGTTTGTATCCATAAACTGATAATATAAATATAAATAAATAAACGTCTTTACTCTACTTGTTTATTTTATCATTCCGATTAACAAATATTTCCACCATACAGCGGAACGTGAAACCTTCACTTAAGTATTGAACGTTTACCAGAAGCATTTAAAGACGCCTAGCACAGGAAAATCCGCGATCCTGAAAAATTTCACGTGTTCAATATTACCACCTTTTTTGTCATCGGTGACGGAATATATCAACGTAGACTGCAACGAATTGTTGTGGTTTCTAGCGACGAATGATGATATTTTTTGGAAACACACATTGTTGAGGCATAGCTAAGAGGTCTACAGGTGACCGCTTGAAACCCAGCCACTCTCTATATCGCCACGTGTCCCATAATACTGATTCTATGGCGTTAAGGTCCATCACGTGTTATAGTGAATCGCTACAA
Organism: Clitarchus hookeri; assembly: GCA_002778355.1. Classification (NCBI taxonomy): domain Eukaryota; kingdom Metazoa; phylum Arthropoda; class Insecta; order Phasmatodea; family Phasmatidae; genus Clitarchus; species Clitarchus hookeri. The sequence goes on along the minus strand of NQII01007846.1, from coordinate 27,026 downwards.
TTAGTGAAGCGAGAGTCACTGGACAAACAGCGGTATGCTGAATATTATCCTATGTATGGCCTCATGTGTTGTTTCTCCTCTTCGATTTCATGGAAGCCACTTTCCAGCAAGATAACGCTCCCGGCTCACGACTTGGTTTCCCAATTGTGTCAGCTCCAAGTTTCTAAATATTTTTTTGTACTGCCCGCTCACCTAGCATGCGGTCATATAAAATTTGTGACACCGCATGGAACGTTCGCATCCTCAATGTCTAACGAAGGGTTTAGTGATTTGATTTGGAGCTGTATGGTTTCGATTCACGTATTCAAACAAGAAGCAGTTCAAAGGGATAATTATGTGTACATCTGTGCCGCGCGTGGATGGAGTAAAATAATGTTTCAGTGATTTTTAATTACATGTTATCTTATGTGCGGTGTCGGTATAATCGCAATATAGAGTTTTAAGCCTACTTTCGGGAGAAAATAAAATCTTATGAGGCCACTTTTCTGTCTGCGTGTCTGCGTGTGTGTATGTGTGTGTTTGACTGTACGTGTGTGTTACCCTTTTACCCTGAACATTTTTGAACTCGTAAACCGAATTTCGCCAAACATTGTAAACATAATTCTAAACAAGAATTTACAGATCTAACTAATATGCCTTCTTTTTCTTAACATGTGTGATGTTAAATTTTAAATAAGTTCCTTAAAGCTGATTTGATATGAAGAACTTGTCTCGCTGAAAGTAATATCACTAGAGATGAAACCAGAAACATATGCAACAGTAGTGAGACAACTACAAGTACACACGTGTCTTACTCTGGACTTGAACACAGAAAAACCCCGCACCATAGGCTAGTGTACAATAAATTACATTACGGAGGTGGGAATCGGAGAATCAACTTCGGATTTAATCAGTCTAATTTAAATCAGTTACATGACCGTTATTTTGAAAATAAGTCAATGAGAAAACATGTAAGTTAACACGGAGTATCGTAGAGCTACTTGAGTGAAGAAGTTGGTGGAAATCGGAAGTTTGGTTCCCCTCAGATTTGACATGCAATCTATATATTTTTCAAACGATGATCTTCATAAATGTAGAACAAAAAGGTTATGTATTAGTACACTCATATATTGTATACTGCCAGTATATTTGTAGGGCCTGCTGCAGTACAACTTCTTCGCCTGATTTAGTAAGAATGGGTTGATTGTTTCCTGAGATGTAACATAAAACTATTGTATTTATTGTGGAACTAACTGACAAAGTGGCAGAGAAATGAGTCTCTGTAAATACAAATTTGATGGTTGGAAATTATACTGACAGCATACAAATTTTAGATGGAATTTTATTTGCCAAATTTCATAGGAAACTGTCCACTGTGTACCGAGACATATATTATAAACTTTATTTATTCATGTGGGGCTATCTCACATAAGGACTGAATAAAGTAGCTATGTGTTGACATGTGTTGCTTTTAATAAACATTTTAAGCAAACTAAAATTACTCGAAATTTGTTAAATGGCACGTTATATATACGAAATTATTTATTTGTCTGGTGTTATCTTACAAATTGGTGGAAAATATATGCTCCCTGTATATACAGTTGTTTTCCGTTATATCTACTGCCAGCATACAAAGATAAGTTCGAATTTATTACATGGTGTCGATGATATTGTGTTCTAAGCTAAAGTGGCTATATGTCAGTTATTTTTATATTTTGATGTCCTCAAAGATGCATTTTTTTCATTATGTACTGCAGTACTAAATTTTTGTTAAATTTCACAGGAATCTGATTATTGTTTCCCGAGATATATAATAAAAACATAATTTGTTCGTGCCATGCAATCTTTAAAAATGGTTGACAAAAGATGCTTCTTGTAGATACCTTTAATTGTTATAATATCTACTGCAGCATACAAAGTTAAGTTTTATTTGAGTGCATGGTTTGGACGATATAACATCCTTAGCTAAGATTATACCACCATTTTGAAAATTAGATTCTGATGTATTTAAAACATACAAATTTACATCATCGTCAGCAGTACTACTTGTTTGCCTAATTTGGTATATATCAGTCAATTGTTGCCCGAGATATGACATAAAAATGTATACATTCATGTGGTGTTATGTTACAAAACGACAGAAAAAAGATGCTCCGTGTAGACACAGTTGATTTTTGTAAGAACTACTGCCAGCACATAAAGTTAAGTTGGAAACGATCACTTGTTTTTGATGATATAACATTCCAAGCTAAGACGACTGTGTGGCCGCCATTTTGATAATAAGCTTCTTTCATACCTTAAAAATACAATTTTTAGTCATCTAACGCTGCACTACTTTTTTGCCAAACTTTGGTTGGAATCAGTTAATTGTTTACAGAGGTATGACATATAAAATCTTTATTTATTAATATGGTGCTGCCTTACAAAATGGCTGATAAACGTGGCTATGTGTTGTTATATTAAATGCTTGTAATATAAACTTTTAGCATACACAATTTCGTCGATATTGGTTAAATGTTATAGTAGATTGATACCTGCCAAATGCTGAACTTTGGGAGTAGGTATTGAATCTGCTCTGCGGCGTGAGGCGCCAGCACTTGATGCTAGCCCTCAGTGATAGGGCGTAGGAATACGTCGACACTGTTGTCTCTAGGTCCAATTTACTAATAAATTACGCTTTATTTTCGAGTTTACATAATCGAGTTTTATTGTTGCTTGAACAGGTTAACTGGTACATGAACTCTCGAGACAACTCCCCTCCCCTTTTTCTATGTAGGTTACGTATGGTTTGACACCGCGATTGGCATCGGGGGGGGGGGGGGCAGAATTCTTCACACCTGGTGTAGAACTACTTATCTGACACTGTGGCGCTGTCTTCCCTCGGCTGGCGGCTTGAAACTGCTCTCGCACTGGGTGGGCGTCTCGGCGCCTGGCCTCGAAGTTCCTCCTTCTCGGATCCACTTAGTACTCTGCGTTTGACGAAGTCTGACTGACTTTTCTCTGATTCTTCCCGCCGCACGTCCCGCTTGACGGTCTCCGACTGAGGTCGACGTCGTAATTNGTGATGCATTCTCGATCCTCGGCTGACTCCGACTGACTGACTGACTGCTCGATCCGCGACTGACTGACTGACTGACTCGTTCATCGCACTGGCTTCATCCAGCTCCGACCCGGACGCCTCGCTTCGGGTCCCCCGACTGACTGATCTATTCCTCCCTCCTTCTCGTGGTATTGTAGGCTCGATCGCCATATTCGACTTGCACCATCTCTGCACGTGTCCGGGGTGCTTGTCGCGTCCCCCCTGAGTCGTAAAACACGTGGCCGCTGGTCCTGTGGTCCACAGCCAGCCTGGCATCGCCCCTTGATTATGGCCTGGGAGTTTATTGTTCCGTTCTGCACATGCGGGAACTCTTGGCTGCCCTCTTGGTTCGGCGCACGTGTGGTTCTCCTGCCTCCGGATATCGTGCCGCTATATCCCGCACGCCCGCTAGAAGCTCTCATGGTTTATTGCGGTACAAGCCCGGGACAGACACAGCTGGTGGTGGGATCTCAGTATCCCTTGGGCAGCTGCAAAATGCAGCTGTGTCCGCGTCCTGGTGCCTCCTGTTGTCTCCGGATGTCGTATGCACGTGCAGGAACAGTTGCACGTGCAGAAACCTTTGGCAGCTTGTCTTTGTAGCTGCGNCCCGCACGCCCGCTAAAAGCTCTCATGGTTTATTGCGGTACAAGCCCGGGACAGACACAGCTGGTGGTGGGATCTCAGTATCCCTTGGGCAGCTGCAAAATGCAGCTGTGTCCGCGTCCTGGTGCCTCCTGTTTTCTCCGGATGTCGTATGCACGTGCAGGAACAGTTGCACGTGCAGAAACCTTTGGCAGCTTGTCTTTGTAGCTGCGAGGCGCGGTAGTGCCCTCCTGGCGTCACTCTGCCGGCACGACCGCTAACCCTTAATCTTTATTGTCGGTCGTCCGCCTGCGAGCTTCGCCAGAGCGTGTGTTCTGACGAATAAAATATAGGGACGCAGAATGAGTCAAGATATACAAAATTTAAAAATTAATTTGTATAGCCAACTTTTAGAAAATAAGTATCTAATCGAGTTAATCGCTTACGTTTTCCTGGCCTGTAGTAGTATTACCTACATGACAAATTGGGTGAAATTTGGTTAAATTGTTTTCGAGATATAGTGTAAAATATTCATTTTTAGTCTACTTTCCGAAGGAAATGAAGACTTATTAGATCACTTTTCAGTTTGTATGCCCGTGTGTGTATGTGTGTATGAGTGTGTGTTTTTCTGGGCGTGTGGTCTCCACTTTCAATTTCCGAACGCTTCAACCGAATTTCGCCAAACTTGATACACTAATAATACTTAGCAAGTACACCTGACTTTAATAGTTTACTTTCAAAATTGTGGCTGTTATAAAATTAAGGGTGATATGTCATATTTCTGGAACCATTCAACATATTTGAACCAAAATTTCAGAGGATTATGTTAGCATTAAATTTTGAGATGTATATTTTATAAAATAGCACGAATTGAAAAAATAAATATTATATTATATACTCTTATATTATAAACTCTTCAAAGAATCCTCGGGGATTTTGTCACGTTAGTAATAATATGGTAGTCCATGTACATGTAAGTAATGAACTTCATTACTTATTCATTTTAAAAATTGCGGACATACAAATTATTTAAATTTATTTGGTATATCTGCCATACCATTTAACACATTTCGACAAAAATNAAAAATTGCGGACATACAAATTATTTAAATTTATTTGGTATATCTGCCATACCATTTAACACATTTCGACAAAAATTTTTACAATGACAGTATCTAATACCATCATCATATATACTGATAAATAACCTCTTTTGTTGGTCGTTTTGGAAGATAGTGCCATAAGAATAAATAATGTAATTATGCCATAACTCGGTAAATAATTTACCGATTCCTACCAAATTTGGTAAACAAGTAGAAGTTGATGCTATTCCCCACCTGTGGAATATGGGTGCTTTATAGGGTCGTAGTTAATTCCTCCAGGTATCTCTATAAGGTGCCTAGAAGGTTGAGGGGTTTTCAATAAGGTAGTCTTTTGCTGTTTCATTTTGAAGGACGAATATTGTCTTGAGTTTGAACAAAAAAAACATACAGCAACACTTCCGAGGTGTGGTACTCTATTCTGGCTACTCGTATTAACTGTGTATGACTTCGGGGGAGGGGGGCTTCTCTGGATGGCGACTGTATACTTAACTCTGCTGTGGGTGCTGGTAAGCTGTCATCTGGGGATGAGCTCTGGNAGTATCTAATACCATCATCATATATACTGATAAATAACCTCTTTTGTTGGTCGTTTTGGAAGATAGTGCCATAAGAATAAATAATGTAATTATGCCATAACTCGGTAAATAATTTACCGATTCCTACCAAATTTGGTAAACAAGTAGAAGTTGATGCTATTCCCCACCTGTGGAATATGGGTGCTTTATAGGGTCGTAGTTAATTCCTCCAGGTATCTCTATAAGGTGCCTAGAAGGTTGAGGGGTTTTCAATATGGTAGTCTTTTGCTGTTTCATTTTGAAGGACGAATATTGTCTTGAGTTTGAACAAAAAAAACATACAGCAACACTTCCGAGGTGTGGTACTCTATTCTGGCTACTCGTATTAACTGTGTATGACTTCGGGGGAGGGGGGCTTCTCTGGATGGCGACTGTATACTTAACTCTGCTGTGGGTGCTGGTAAGCTGTCATCTGGGGATGAGCTCTGGCGAAGTGGTAGGCCTTGGAAAAGACCCGCGTATGTGTTCGTCTCCCCTGGACTGCTCTAGTGACGTAATGATGTGGCCAGGGGTCCGATCCCCCTGGGCAAAGGCTCTCTGCACGACTGCTTCCTCGAACTCTGGGCGGTAATAATTGACTGACTCTCGAATTGACTCAGTGTGTGGCGATAAAGGACCGAGAACCACTTTCCCATAAAGGAAGCTTATATACTCCCTAACTTCCTTCCCTAATTGTCGGCATGTGTCGCCTTGTCGGGGGAGGGGGTATTGGGATGAAAACAGAACAATGCCTTTCACAAAACGTGCCCTGGTTCCTGAATGTTGGGGGGTGAGGGAAAGTGGCACCTTGCCCCTAGCTTACTCTGTCAGCTATTTCTCTGCAGTGCGTGTCCACATTGTCCCGGGGGTGTTTCCAGCTTGTCAGCTGTTTCTCGGTGCGTATTTTCTGATTTCTGGCGAAAAACACATTATTATTTTGTGATATCTCGGCGCTCAACAAATCTACCGGGCTTGCTAGAGCCGTAGGGGGCTAAGGTGAGTTGGGGGGGGACGTGGCATGGACATGCATAAGCGATACGTGTCAGCTTGGCAGCGCGTGTTGGTCTCTGCTCGACCTTTGCCTGTGAGGACGACGACTGCCACGTGCCTCTCTAAGNTGTGAGGACGACGACTGCCATGTGCCTCTTTAAGTCCCTATACTGGTTATGCCGGCGGGGAGAGGAGGAGGGTGGTTGTGGGACAGTGCTGCTCTAATGCGCCTAATGCATCACACGTCAAACTGACACAGATGAAGCCAAGTGACATGTTATAAGCATATCAGAGACTTATTTTTAAAATCGCGGCAATATAACCATTTAAGCTTAGAATGCTATATCGTCAAAACTATGTAATCAATTCCAACATAACATTGTATGCTGGGAGTAGACATTACAGCTACCAACTGTATCTACATGGAACATTTTTGGCCGTCATTTTGCAAGATGGCACCATGCGAATAAAACAAATTGTTTACGTAATATCTCGGGAAAGAATTGACCTATTCCTATCAAATTTGCTAGCAAGTAGTACTAAGGCAGATTATATAAAATTGTATGCTTTAAGCGTGCTAGACACTTATTTTGAAAATGGCGGCCTTATAGATATTTTTAGCATAGAATACAATATCGTTAAGACCATGTAATCAATTTCAAATAAACTTTGTAATCTGTCAGAAGATGTAACACTTATCAGCTGTATGTACATAGAGCATCAATTGTAAATTATTTTGTAAGATAGCGAAATGCGAGTAAATTAAGTTTTTTGTCATATCTCGGGAAACAATTGACTGATACCTTCCAAATTTGGCAAAAAAAATGGTACTGTGGCAGTTGAATTTAACTAATCTTGGTTTTATGTTGTTCTGGCACATATTTTCAAAATCGAAGGCTATATACTTATTTTAGCTCAGTATATTTTATTAACAAAACAAATTCCAACTTAAGTTTGTATGCTGGCAGTACCTAATACAACCATCAACTTTGTCTATGCAGAGCCTCATTTCTTTGCCATTTTGTAAGATAGCCCTACCAATAAAATATAATGATTTTATCTCGTATCTCGGGAAACAACCAACCTATTATTACAAAAAATTGACGAAGATGGTGTACTGTGGTAGGCCATAATAATAAATGTGTTTTTTACACTTATTTTCTAAATGGCGGCTATAAAATCATTTTAGTATCGTGCACGGTATCTACAAAACTGTGAAATTTATTTTAACTTTACTTAGTATTTTGGCAGTATACATCTATCGAAATGGCTACTACAGTTATTTATTGTCCTCCATTTATGAAGATAGCTACATGAAAATTATGGATGATATATGCCATGTCTCGAGGACCAATCAACAGATTCCCGCCAAATGTTACACTGGAACATTTAAAATAAAATTTTACCAAATTGTGCACACCAGATATGCTACTTAAGGCCATGTAAACGTTCATGATTTAAATGGGTGAAACAACGATGTCCAAAATGGCAGCTTCATAAATAATTTAGTTAAGTGTGACATATATATTAAACTATTTAATCAAATTGAATTAAAAATTTTATGTAGAGAGTATACATTAGAAGCATCTTACAAAGAGCTTCTTTTTCTGGTAATTTTGTACGATAGCATGAAATTAGAAAAATAATGTTTTTACGTCATATCTCAGGAATCAAGCAACCTATTTCCATCAAATTCTTCACACGTTAGGACATGCATATTTACATATTTAATGCGGCTCAGTCACTTATCTTCAATATAACTGCCATTTAAATATTTTAGGTTAGTAAACCTTATCATTCGAAACATTACACTGATTAAATCCTAAGTTGATGCTCCGAACCCGTAATGCTGTGGATTACACGGTAGCTTACAGTACAAGGTTTTCTGGGTTTCATTTCTTAAGCTATTGCTTCCAAAGAAGTAAAAATTTTCTTACCAACTCTGATTTTGAGAAATAAAAAAAAATTAATTGCACTCATGTATAGGAATGGAGGCTCATTAGTTATATTAGTAACTTATTGTTTAATATAGTGCTATCGTCTAAAATGGTGGTTAAAAAACAATATTCTTCACTAATTTTAATGATTACACGATGCTCTGCGAGGATGTAAAATTTAGTTTATATCGGTTTAATGTTTCCCGAAATAAAACATATCACCCTTAATATTAAAATGGTCACCATTTTGAAATTAAGTGCTTGGCGTGGTCAAAAACTAAACATTTCTTGTTTCCTTACTAAGTACTATATGTGTATCGAGTTTGGTGAAATTCGGTGTACGCATTTCAAAATTGAAATGATAATGACGGG
>NQII01007846.1:6814-18394 GCA_002778355.1 Clitarchus hookeri | reverse complement strand
GGTCTAACGCAATCACAGGCAGACAGCAAAGTGATCTCATAAGCCTTTCTATCCTTCTTAAAGTAGGCCAATTGTATCTTATACAGCTATTAAATAGTTTACATATGTGTATTTGACTTAGATGATTTCAGTGAAAATAGAAGAAGTAACCTATGTAATTAATGAGCTTACTTTCCACTGCTTGGATGCAAATAATTTTGAATGTTAGGTGGATCAACGTCACGTTGACAGCGATATCTTAAAATACTGAACCAGAAACAAATCAAATACTAGTGGACAATTACAGGTACACTCATATCTTACCCGGGACTCGAACCCAGGACACCACGTACCGTAAGATGGTGTGCAAACAACAAGAATTTTAAAATATAATCCATTCACAGTACCTTCGATACTTTTGAAAAGAACCTTTGAAAAATCACTCTAGGAGTTACATGTTCAATTGGTTATAAAAAAATTGTATATGGAAAAAGGTTTTGTCTTGCTTTTAGCACTGAAGCACTATATAAATTGGTTGTTTTAAGTTTTAAGTATATTTTTTCAATAAATTATAATAATTTGTTAAAAGTCCATACGAATTAACAGTGGATTTCGAAGGGACATGTTGGTTATAGCTGAAAATAAATAGTTCGTGGGTTAAATATTAATATGTATTAATTTAATGCCGTAATTGTAAAGTTAATATTGCTAAACTATATATTTACATTTTTACGTAGCACTCATGGGTAAAGATTTCACTGTTATTAATTGAAATTAAATAAATTTCAGTGTCTGTCCAGCGGACTCATACACTCCATCTTGTCCGTTTGGGCACGTTTTTTTTTTTAGAAGTATAACCACGCCATATTGGATCTTGGAGACGCTGAATTGTGGTTATAAAACTAACGTAACACATCCTTTCTACTTATAAGATAATTCTAGGTTAAGATGTAATTTTAGTATTAGCATTGTTATTTCCGCAGTTTATCTTTGTAAGTTTTAAATTAACTTGCAAAATATAGAAAGGCATTTGAATATTTCCGTTACGTAATTCCCTTCGCAATCCTTAACAGAAAAAAATATTTTAAAAGAATGAAAAGGAATCGATTTTTGGTCAATAACTGATAATCGATTATTTTCGAAAGCTTTTTGTGGAGCGTAAGAGATAGCAGCACATTAGCGTTGGCTTACACGTATTTCTCTTATATCGTCTTTGCGCCGCATGTAGTGTTGTTTTGATGTTGTGGCAGTGAATTGAGACAGTTTCTTGACGGAAAAGCGATGTACCTACACCGCAGGTTTCAAAATGAAAGTGATTTTGTTCGCTGAAGAGTTTGGAAATCGAGCCGCGGGCCGTGAATTCGTAGTAAATGAAACGTTAGTGCGGGGCTGGAGGAATTTTTCTCACTTATAAGTCGCACCTTAAGTTTTCAATAAAATTTTTTAAATAAAATGTGCGACTTATATGCGCTAAAATACGGTACCATTTATCACAGTGAAATCTTTAACCTAAGTGCTACTTCCAAAAGTTTCTTATGTAAAATTTAACTTTTTCCTTACACCAAATATGTAAATAAATCTTAATATAATAAGTAAACTTTAATTAAATTATATAATTAACAGTTCCGATTACACTTCAATCTACCTTTTTGTATGTATTACAATATTTTGCTAAATTGCTTAGCATTTTTTAGACATTTGGAGAATTGTATTAAAGTATATGAGAATTAAGATTACATGGCATTGTTTCTCTTCAAAAATNATTTTTTAGACATTTGGAGAATTGTATTAAAGTATATGAGAATTAAGATTACATGGCATTGTTTCTCTTCAAAAATTAATTTTGGTAGTTCCCACATGGACACTGTTAGCAAAATATTGGACAGTTCCCACATGGCTCTGTTTTTGTTTACAAAACGTTTGACAGGTGTCACATGGCAATGTTTTGTTTATATACTGCGGAAGGATACATAATCGGCTCCCTGAAAGTAGATCTTTAGCAGGGCTTCAGAAAATCTTGAAGTTACCGTGAATACATTATAACTAATATATCATATATTAGCATGTAGGTATCTGCGTATTTTCTTCTTATTTTAAGCCTACTTTCCGAAAGAAAGAAAGGCTTAGGAGAACTTTCCTGTCTGTGTGTATGTGTATGTATGCGAGTGTGGCTTTGTGTACGTCAGTTTGTCCCCCTTTTCAATATTTTTCATGGTTCTTTAGCATGTTCCGTCGGTATTGACCTATGTTATGGTTATTTTGTATTCTCTGCTAGTAATGGTCAGTATGTATGACTGGCCGGTTGGTCGGCATGATCGATGATAATGGTTTGCTGATCTTGATGGTTGATAGACTGGTTGCCTGGAATTGTCGTTTGGAGTGACCAGTTCGTCTGTTTTGCTGGTGTAGTTAGCTGGTATGTATTGTACATATATTAGCTCTCATTAATGGCTTATATGGTTGGCTCGTATCGGTTCTTAGCCTGGTTTCCCTAGCATGATTTGTTAGTAGGTCTGGCTTGTATGGCCGGTTCATATCGCTGCTTGGTATGTTCATTTCATGTGTTCGGTTGGTCTGCTTGGATGTTACTCTTTCGCCAATTATTGGAAAATATTGTTTAAATAGGTTTATAAATGGGTTAGACCATATTTAGATATATCGAGATAATGCAGAATATGATGAAATTTTACATTACAAGATTCAAGGCACCTAACCGAAGGGTTTGCGAAAAGCATCGTCGACAATATAGGCAGCAGTCTGGCTGGAGTCAACGACGGTGACACTAGGGATGAAGTCGTGATGTTGGACGTAAGTCACGAAGTAGTGGCTAGGTAGGTTTTTGCTGTGTTGCTGAAATGGGCTGGTGTGCCATCATGCATGAACCATGCTGCTCTTCTGAGATATAACGGAACGCCCTCAAGCAGCATAGGTAACTCGTTTTCGAGGAAATTCCTGTACATCTGCTCATTTAACCACCCAGGCAACACAAATGGGCTCACCAACAAATTGCCCACAATTTCGCCCCAGGCATTAAGCGTGAACTGATGTTGATTCCAGTAATGCAGTATTGCATGAGGGTTCTCATCCGCCCACTGGTGGGCATTGTGGATGTTTATGACGCCCTACCTAGTGAATGTTACCTCATCCGTCCAGAGCACATGTTCTAGGAAGTGAGCGTCGTTTTCGCATTGCTGCCGCAACCAAATGCAGAAAGCCATCCGTTGCTGATAGTCTGCATTGGTTAGAGTCTCTCAACTCGCTGAATGTTGTAGGGGTACAACAAGTCCTCTTTGAGGATCCTCCACACAGTTGCATAGTGTACACTCTCTGCCCTTGCTATGCCTCTGGTACTGCCCTCAGGGTGATTCTCAATGTGATGGAGTACTCGTTCCTCTACATGAACGGTCCTAATACGTCGAGGTGTTCCATTGTTTCCAGCGCGCCGCCGGTCAAATCACCCTGTTTCCCTTAGACACTCATACTTACGATAAAATGTCTTTTAGTTCAGGCATCATCTATTTGGAAATATGTCCGGGTACATACGTCTCGCCACCGCACGATTATATTTGGTTTCCCCCCTTACGTTAGGATCATATCCGTGTTTTCTGCATATGTGTATTCCATTTCACTGCTTATGCACGTGTCTGGCAATACAGCACATCCGCCACCTTGCGCAAACACAACAGGACTGGCTGGCACACTTTTGTGACTTACGTCTGTATCACCTGCATTCAAAATGTATAGAGGAAAATCACCAAAACCGACGTACAAATTTTGTTTATGATGTCTAGCGTTGAGCTGAAGCAATACAAACATTTATTCTCAGTATAGAGGTAAACTGCATGAAACGCCACAATATTTGATAAATTAGTTTTAATAATAATGATTCAAATATTTTCGTAAATCGGCATTTTGTTCAACCAAGCCGAATATGAGTATGAGAAAAAGGTCTCTAAAATTTACACACCTTCAGAAATAATGGAAGAATTACAACATAAATTGAAAACACTGAAAGGACGTGTCGGTGTTATCCGATGTAATACAGATTTACTCAGTTTAACAACTAACATGTTAAAAAACTATTTGTTATACTGTAATAGATATACTATTAGCAAAAATCACATCCCTTCTCTGCAGATTTAACCACCCCTATCTGACGCTTGCCCTTTATTCTGACAGTTTGAGGTATCTATCTTCGAACAATTGCTAAACAAGTTTCGTCCACATTAAAAATGCAATCAGTTTATAATTCTACTTTTTCATGAACAGCGTCCAACAAATCAAATAAATTTTCGACTCTGCTTCCATTGTATACCTCTTTCTTTCACAAAAACTGGTCCCTGTTTGTTTAGGGATAGAAAACTCACGATGCCGTCTTAAAAATAAACGGAGTCAGGTCTTACAGCCATAAGATCGTTAAAAGGATGCTTAATGTTCTTTCTTTGAGCCAATGCTAGCCATCCTCCTCAGATCTGTTTGTGTTAAACCATAAAATGTGGACTCCATTCTGAGGCAATAATCAACAAGTTGCTGTTCTAGTTCAGGATTTAGTACATTAGGTCTCCCATGTTTACATTTAGCAGTCTCTTCAGGAGTACCATATTTTTCATTAGCCAACCATCTATGAGTTCTCTGTGGCACGTTAAAAGTTTTAGATGCTTTTAACCGTCTCATTTCATGATTGCGTATTTATTTTATGGCCTTTGTCATATTCTCAGTGTTCCACTGCCGAATTTTCGCTACTGTGTTATATGTAGGAGGTCCCACGTTTTTATTTTTCTTACGGGCCTTCTAAAACAAATAAATACAGTTAAAATTAGCAAATAGTGATCATTTCTTCCTCGCGAATTGACATGTTCAAAGCAAAACATAACGGCATGTCGGTTCAAAAGACCTCTTAATGTGTCTGGTATGTCGGTTTACAGAACACCCTATTCTCTCATTCCTTATTTTAACATAAGAAACAACAATAATGAAAGTAAAAAAAAAAATTAGTTTAAGAACCGTTTAAACCTGTATAATAACGTAGTATGGCTATGCATGTAACTCACCACTACAGTGTTAGTTGANTTTTTGACGTGACAACGTCTTAAATTAGGTTGCGGCTGGGAGTCACTTATGAAAAAGTGTAACGCTCGGTAACGTTACGATGAGTCACCGAACGAGAGAGAGGCCCGCCGAATGCCTTGCGTCTCTCTCCCACTCAACTATGATCGGTCTGCCGCGCGCGCAGCACTACGTTGTCACGTAAAATCTTCGCCCGTAAAACCGACTTTACAGGCAACCATTTTTTTTTTTATTTTTCTTACGGGCCTTCTAAAACAAATAAATACAGTTAAAATTAGCAAATAGTGATCATTTCTTCCTCGCGAATTGACATGTTCAAAGCAAAACATAACGGCATGTCGGTTCAAAAGACCTCTTAATGTGTCTGGTATGTCGGTTTACAGAACACCCTATTCTCTCATTCCTTATTTTAACATAGGAAACAACAATAATGAAAGTAAAAAAAAAATAGTTTAAGAACCGTTTAAACCTGTATAATAACGTAGTATGGCTATGCATGTAACTCACCACTACAGTGTTAGTTGAATATGGAATTAAAACGTACTGGAAAATGCTCGCCGTGTGCTTCAGACAGGTTTACGGATCTGGACGACGGAGTTCACTGCTAGAATGATAGAGTGCAGCACTTTCCAGTTGAGAAACAGGGGTGTGTTGGTTTACCAGACCTACGTCGGTTTCGGTGCTTTTCCTCTACTCCGTCCGCCGTAGCAAGGCCTCATTACTTCGGAGTGCTATTAAGCGAAAGAGAAGCCGAGTCGGCCATATGTTTATTAACATGTTTTATTTCACATATGCGTACTATCCATCCTTTAAGCAGCGCCCATCTGTTTTAAACAATCTGTTTTTTCAGCCTTGATTTACAGTGACATGTGTCCCATACTACTGGTTTGATGGACTGAAGAGCAATCTTGAGTTATATTAACTTGCTAGAAGTAGTGATGCGAGGGTCATCGAACCCACAGCGGAGCTCTGAATATATTCTACGGACCAGTGTGTTGCCTTTCCACTCTGATTTCCCGAGAGCCAGTATCCAGCAGGACAACGCTCGCGTACACATGACTTTGTATCCCAGAAGTGTTTGCTTCATTTTCCCACCTATCTATGGTCTGCCCGTTAACGTGATTTGTCACTCACCGGACATTTGTGGAATCAGAGGGGACGCTAAATTCCTCGATGTCGAAGTGTTTGTTGATTTGATGCATAACTTGCTAAAACTGTAAGAAAATCTCCAACAGGGTAACATTCAACTACTACTTAAATTTAAGCCCGATACTTTCGCGGTGTATGCAGACATGAGATAAGTCCGACAGGGTACTAAAGTGAATTTATTCTGTGCTGCACGTGGGCGGAGTTTTGTCGCGATCAATGCCACTTAAATCACTCATTTTTTTAGTCCGTACCATTGCAATAACAGGAATTTATGTCAGGAATTTCCTGACATTAGACACATCGATTTCATGAAGAAGAAAAACACTGTAGTTGTAAAAATAAATAAAATTTAAGTTTTGGAAAGGCATTTTCGTATTATATCTAAATATTTGACAACTCCTGCGTACATATCAGTTGTTATACAGCATCATGAATGTTTATTTTCGTTATAATTTCGAGGGCGTACCTTATCACACTCAGAATATCACAACTGTAACAACCGAGTTAGTTCAGTATGGCGCCTCTAGATGCAAGCAATTTTAAGTAAGACTTAGCTAGCCTTAATTTTTTTAACCTTTCCTTGCTTAATTTATTTGTGAATTCGCCAGCATAATTGTTTGTGTAAAATTATAGTATAAAATTATATATGTGATTTTATATTTGTCTTTAGTCAGTTGATTTACCTCACTAAAGAGGCAAATGTTTACGTTCTGAATGAAGCTACCAGCTGTTTCGCACTGTGCATTCTACTAGATGATCTGGATTCAAAACCATGCAGGCAACTTTTTTCCCAAAACTTGTTTAGGGTTGAAATCCTAGTTACTAAATACACTGACTTCTCGCAAGATAAAGTTGACTGCTTGATTGCTCTCTTTGATCGTGGCTTGTGGCTCAATGGTTCCCTCAGTGATTTGCAACATTTCTTGCTTATAATATTAATCGCCGATTCATGTTACAGTTTACAGAGCGTGACGTATGAGACCACGAGATGCACGGCACTATGCACACATCTTGTAGACTGACATCTTAGAAACACTACAGTGAAATCTGCACAAAAATTTCAGAGAAAGAGAAACAGAGTGCTGTTCAAAAGTTCATGCCCCGGGTGAGGATCGAACTCACGACTTTAAGATTATGAGACCTAAGCGCTACCTGCTACGCTACCGAAGCTGTGACCTCTGAATTTTCCACTTCTTCTAAAGAAAAATTTCATTAATTCGCACAGTGATATGAAATTAAAATCATCTTCAATGAGGTTGCATTTATGTTTGTTAGCAAGAGTAAGCATATTAAATAGTTATTACAAACGTATGAATTTCAACGTGTTCTCCACATCGCATGTTGACTGCTATTTAAACCAATTATTAATTATACTATTCCAGAAAATTAAGGTTTTTTTTATTAGCAAATATATTACAAAATTGCAGCGAAAGTCGTTTGGAAGAGAGTTGAAATGGGATCACACGCACCAGTGTCAGCATAAATAATTCTCATGAATATTTATTTTTCAACAAATCACTTTTTTTTTTACGAAAGCGTACACAAACATTGCGGCTTATAGATTTTCATTTCAAGTTAGCATTCACAGTATAACATGTTTATAATACTTAAACTTTTAGGAATTTTAGTATTTTTATCTGAATATATTTGCAGCTGTAGCAGGAAAACATTGTTGCTACTTCGGAATGAATAAAACTATTTTTGAAATTAAATATTTTAAGTTGTTGGTTTTTGTCTGTGAGAGTGATCGCAATTTTATTTTTTATTTTTTTTCCCCCAGCTTGCGACGCTAGCGGCTGTCGCGCAATTACATTGTTTTTGCTCTCTACACAACACGGTGGTGTTCACTTTGCTCGGCTCGGATCCCCTCCTCTTCCGCCCTTCTCCCACACTTTTATACATACCACGTTTTCCCCTCCGCTCGCGTGTCATAATTTTTTATACAGCTCTGATAGTTTATTTCAGCAGTTTCGCTGCTGGAGCTCTTCCTATTCTACGCCCTGCCGTCGCCTGAATGTATCACCTGCAAGAGATCTTTAAATGGTTTAAACTGCCGCACTTTTCATCCTCTGTGGCGTTGAGGCCGCGATGTGGCTCGTTTTAATTTAGTCTTGTTGCCTGAGCCGCCGAGCACTAGGGCATAATTAACGGTGCGTTGTGGACAAATTTTGTGTGTGTGTGTTGGGCTCTTTTTTAATGTTTTAATGTTTTGTGGGGCATAGTTTTGTTCGTCTTGGGTGAGCTGTAATGCTAGTTTTTTCAAAATTGTGGTTTCGGTTGCCCGTCAAAATTCTGTTTGGGTTAAACTAATACGGTCGTGTTCCTGTGTCTCCTTATTTTAACGTGCTGTGGACTGTCTTGTCCGCCGCCCAAGAATTAATAATTTCTAATTAATATTGGTGTCCACGACTCTCGCGTTGTGCTGTTTCAAGTACGTTTAAATGTGCGTTTCGTCTGCAACAGTTTTATTCGGTTAGAGCTTTGATGGGTCTTTTGACTGTCTCCGTCGAAATTATAACCTTTCTTAATATCAATTAAACGGAGATTTTACTGTGCTTAAAGAGCTGCCCTCCTTTCTAATCGGCCAAGCAATGTAATCTAGTAAACTTTTTCTATAATTATTTTAAAAGTAATTTAAAGATGGGTATATAGAAATTTTTTCCATTTATATAATTTGGAGGTTGTATTCTTCAATCCTTACATAGCTAATTCATTAAGTTTTGTAATAAATTAATCAAGCTATTGTGAACGAGAGAGAATTATGATTGTAACGCCTTTGGATAATTTAATGTATTTTATGATCTCTAAAGCGCGCCTTGCAGAGTTTCTGATGAATCTCTTACTGAAAATATAGAGCTTGAAACCCGTCAACATTATTTGTGCTACGGCACAAGCTTATTCCTTTATTGAACACAAGTGGTTGTAAAGCCCTGCACTATTATTAACCCATAGCTGTGGCAGTTAATCTCTTTTCGAACTACTGATTGCTTCCGTTTTGTGAAGGAATGTTTGGTATTCTTCTTCAAATACGACAGAAATCGAAGGACAAAGTGGCCATAAAATAGTGAAATTAAAAAGTACATCCAGCCTTTCTTAATTTTAAAAATCGTTTCAAACAGCTTTTATTCTTAATTTCTTGTATAAGTGTAATTATGGTAAATGTCACTCATGATAAACGTTGGGAAATATTACTTCGTACGTTGCAGTTGTTAGTATCGTCTGGTTTTCTCACTCTTATATGGGTTATCGGCAAACGTTAAGTTTTATATATATATATATATGTATATATAAATGTATGTATATATATAAAACTTAACGTGCCACCTTTCAGTGAGTGGGGAGTTTGACTTGAATCCCTGGTAAGTAATGGATTCGTAAATTGTTCTAAACGTAATTTAAATTACTTTTAGCTTGTAAGGATTCCCTTACCTCTTTATTCCTAACTTTGTATACCGGAATAAAGCGTGATTAATAATAAACCACGACATGAAAAATTATATCCCCATTTCCAGTATTTATTTCATGGCATCATTCCCCGAACAGTATGTTTATATATCTGGAAAACAGTTTATGATGTAACAAAAAAGTCGGTATTATTTTTTTTGCTTTATTCCAAAATTTCATACAAAAAGAAGCCTAGCTACTTCGAAAATCGTAGATGTGAAATCGTAATGATATAAGTGAAATTTTTAAATAAGAATTGCAAGTAGATATGTTATTAATGCATAAAAAATAAGAACTAATTATTGATTGATGTAAGCCTGTAGTTCCATCTACTTAGATATAAAAGCATTTTACAATAATGTAGCTGGATTAAAGCTGTCAAATTATGGCTAATTCCTGGTTAATTTTTTTTAATTTTTTCTTACCGTTGGTAGCTATGGAGATATTCAGCAACACACATATAAGCAGAAAGAGAGATTGAAAGTAGAAGCGGTGCATAACCTAAAATAAATAACTCTGTAAGCTAAAAACAACACATGTTCGAAAGTTTGTTACACCTCATTGCAGTATTTCATTAAATTAAAGATTTGGAGGCAATACGACAGGATTATTCGCTCGAGCACACACAAAAACGCATTCGAGCCTGTTCACAAAAAAAAAAAATTAACTCCATTAAGAATTTGATAAACTTTCTTTCAAAATATTTTCGATAAATGTAGGAATCATCCAGTTTGACGCAGATACAGGATTTGTAATTGTGGACGCTTCCCTAACTAGCTGTTATTTCACCGCAGAGATGCTTGCAAGCAGAGAGTCGTGCCGTACGAAACGCGTTAGGCAGAGCGCTTACAAGCGCCGCGGGGCGGCACGCTGATGTTTTGCCAATCGGCCAGCCATCATGGTGGTGAAGGTTCGTTACGGTGAGGGGTGTTGATCAGGAGGGGGCGGCGGGTGCTACATGGTGGGTATTACAAGAGACAATCGGCTTACGAGAGAGCCGACGTGTTTGCGGATGAAATATCGCGGATTTGCCGCCACCCTCACAACCCCCCTAGCGGGCGAGGCGTTGACGCGGCTGGAGGGGTGGAGGTGGGTGCGCTTGTGTGTGTGCGGGGGTGGACCGGCAGCCCGCGTGCAGCAGTTCCGCGACAAGGCATAAGGGAATTGCCCCCACCACTCCTCTCCAGCCGTGCACACGGCGAGCTCGTCGCTTCGCGATTTGTCCCGTATAAACAAGGGCGCGCGCTACTTTACGACGCAATAATGTTCGGCCCCACCACACCCGCCCTTGCGTGCATCCCTGCGGACGGCTTGCGTCTCGCTAACGACATGAGCCGAGCTAATGAAGCAGGGACGCGACACTGCAACTGCGTTCGCTCGCATTCCACACTCGTACACGCTCTGTATGCCTGCTTCGTCTCCGGTTGTCCCACTCCGTGACGTCATCTACCAAGGTAGCGGTACTGGACTCCAATCGGATTGCGGCTATATATATTTATTCGTAATTTAAGAGTGTAATAAACGCCATTGCAGTGAGTAAGCAAGTTTTTGAAAAGTTGGAACGCAAAGAGACGGTACTTATGATAATCATCCATTGAGATAAATTATGCATACATGTTCCGTACTCTAATTTTTTTTTATTAACGTTGTTTTTATTTAGGGGAAACTTACCATGTCTCTTAAGAAAAATTTTAAATTCATGTGTTTATACAGAAATTCACTCTGGATATAAATCAACATCACTTATGTTCAGCGAATGCATACTATACGGGTTGATTATAAAATCATTTTCTGAGGTCTTCCACAATGATAATATGAAAGGAAAAGAGAACTTCCAGTCCTGATGGCCATGATGGAAATTTTACATCCTACAATTTCCCGAATCGAACACTGAGCCTTCAATCTACTGTTCAGAAGTCCTAACAACGTAGATAAAATCGT
>NQII01007845.1:66967-134674 GCA_002778355.1 Clitarchus hookeri | reverse complement strand
ATTTAACGATTTCGAATTCCTGAAGTTAAACACGACCGATTTCATTTGCCATTTTGCCAGGACAAGGTGAAGAATGCACTGACATGTATGGTTACAACACAATTCTATACGTTTAAAACGAAGGAGTTTTCTGATTAAAGTAAATCCCGGTTCACAAGGTAAACAAATATAAATATTCGGGCCATACCAGAAGTTGCTGACGGTACTAAATTTATAACACAGTAAAGGCTAATGGATACCACATAATAAAATATATCCACCTTGATATAATGACTTTTATGTAGGGGGGCGTGTACAGGTAATAACCAAATTTAGTCCAAAATTATGTGGAGTAAGTTACGAGTCAAGAGAAATCTTTTTCTTTTCGAATCATTTCGCACATGAATCTAAGAACGCATTACGTCTGACTGCTTTTCAATTGCAATGAAAATATGCAGCTAAAATACGCATATGCAGGTAACTGTTTCAAGCACGAGTACCAAAAGTGAATTATCTGCATCATTTTCTAAACCATAGTGCGAGAATATGAGGGCGTAAGAATAGTTGATCCTCGCGAGACGATAAACATTCTTCCTCCCCTATACTGAACCAAAAATCCTTAAACAGCCCTTNTCATGAATCTCCGTATTTTTTTTTCAGGGCTGCCACGTTTGCAAACAAATATTCCTTTAAATTATTTCGCGTTACCCCAGGGTTCCAAGTAACTCCAACTGAACGTAATTCTTAAAGTAGATGAGATTCATATGGTTTGGTTAAGTCATGTTACGTTAACTTTACTTTCATTTACAAAAAAAAAATTTTTTTTAAACTAACTTTGTTTTGAAACAAATAATACATATGTGACATATATATGCTTTTAAATAAACAATAATTTTCGAGTGATAACAACAAACTTTATCAAACACTACGACTTCTACTACAAAATCACATTGTTTTACTTTATACTTATAATTTTGTATTAGTTTTATTTTATTAACTTTTCATATTCTATTTCAAATATATGTCATTGTCGCCAACTCTGAACATCATCTCAAATAATGTCCCGAATGTGTCTTATGTGTCTAGGAGATCGTACTAAGGCAATGTGACCGTCATCGCTAAAGTATATACAGTGGCTCACATTAATATTCGGCTACCGATGATTGTCGCAGTTGTATGGCTTTTTGTTACATAAGAAATTAAGATAAACATAAAACATATTGAACAATCATTCTTGTGTGCTTTAAATGAAATGCAATAGTAGCCAATAACTGAAATGAGCACTGTAAGTTTATCAAACACAATATTTTGTCCTCGCGTGCTTCATAAGTACGTAACTTTAATATTCGGCCAGTTGTGGTGGACGCTTGGCACAGGCGTGATGCATATTGCGTTCGTACCTCGTGTCATTCCCTGCAAGCTCTCTGTGCTGTGAGGTTCTATTGGGTAGCTCTGTTGACTGCGTAAGTCAGGAAAATGGGACGTAAGGCAGGAATACAACGTTTGAACAGCGGCAGCTGTTAATTTTTAATCATTCAAAGAAGAAATATCAACGAGAAATTGCGGAGCACTTGAATCTGCCGAGATGCACTGTTGGAGACATCATAAGAAGGTTTCAGAAGGAAGACAGAATAGATACGGTACCTCAAAAACGACAGCCAAAGAAACTAAGCGAGAGAGAAGAACGTCTAGTAATCAGGAAAATAAGGAAAGGTCCAGAAATTACTGCTTGCAAACTTACAACGGAGGTACTCAATTAATGCAGAAAGAAGGTCCATTCAGAAACCATACGACGAGTTATCAGAAGATCAGAATATAATAGCAGGGTATCTAGAAAGAAACCTTTCATTAATGAGGCAAATAGAAGTAACGACTTACTTTCGCAAAATACCACGCTGACAAAGATCAAAATTGGTGTACTGATGTTATTTTTGCTGATGAGAGGAAATTAAATGTGTTTAGTTCAGATGGAAGGGTTACAGTATGGCGCAAGCCAAATCAGGAGCTAAAACCTGGGNACAGTATGGCGCAAGCCAAATCAGGAGCTAAAACCTGGGAACATACAACATACTGTGGAACACAGTGGAGGTAGTATTATGAACTGGGGCTGTATATCTACAGCAGGTGCTGGACAGGCTAAACGTGTCGATGGAACAATGAAAAAGGAAGACCAAATCAACACCCTGACAGCAAACCTGCACAAGAGATATGATAATCTGGGCGTTAGGAAGACGTTAAATTNTTTACCCACAGTACGTCCCACACGGTTGAATGGGACACGCTCATTAGGCGCGCTATGGAGCGTGTACTAGTGGAGGACGCGTCGTTGATGTGCTGACATATCACTTCCTCAAGCCGAACAAAGCGCACAGCCCGAGGATGGCCAGCATTACGCATGTGTCTCTGCAACATTGTAAAAGGTATTCGGCAAAAAACGTTTTCAAAACCCTATTTCATAGGCTTATATCTCCTTTAAAATTCCGTTTAGGTATATGGTGTCCTATCTATTTTTGACTTTATTATTCATGAGGAAAAACCTATCGCAGTTTGGGCATTTAATTTCCTAACAACATGTGTACGTAAATATACACCCACACATATATCAATTTATGTACTAATTTGTTTTATCTAATATTTCTTAAATTAAATTACAAAAAAATGTGTCCACTTAGCAGGGACCGTCAAATGGGGTAACTTGGAACAATACGGGTAATTTGGGACATTTTAAAAGGAATTTCGTTTACACATGCAACAATTCTGAGTAAAATAAAACATAACGAACAATATATTACTACCAGCATTCGACTTCATGAATCTCCGTATTTTTTTTTCAGGGCTGCCACGTTTGCAAACAAATATTCCTTTAAATTATTTCGCGTTACCCCAGGGTTCCAAGTAACTCCAACTGAACGTAATTCTTAAAGTAGATGAGATTCATATGGTTTGGTTAAGTCATGTTACGTTAACTTTACTTTCATTTACAAAAAAAAAATTTTTTTTAAACTAACTTTGTTTTGAAACAAATAATACATATGTGACATATATATGCTTTTAAATAAACAATAATTTTCGAGTGATAACAACAAACTTTATCAAACACTACGACTTCTACTACAAAATCACATTGTTTTACTTTATACTTATAATTTTGTATTAGTTTTATTTTATTAACTTTTCATATTCTATTTCAAATATATGTCATTGTCGCCAACTCTGAACATCATCTCAAATAATGTCCCGAATGTGTCTTATGTGTCTAGGAGATCGTACTAAGGCAATGTGACCGTCATCGCTAAAGTATATACAGTGGCTCACATTAATATTCGGCTACCGATGATTGTCGCAGTTGTATGGCTTTTTGTTACATTAGAAATTAAGATAAACATAAAACATATTGAACAATCATTCTTGTGTGCTTTAAATGAAATGCAATAGTAGCCAATAACTGAAATGAGCACTGTAAGTTTATCAAACACAATATTTTGTCCTCGCGTGCTTCATAAGTACGTAACTTTAATATTCGGCCAGTTGTGGTGGACGCTTGGCACAGGCGTGATGCATATTGCGTTCGTACCTCGTGTCATTCCCTGCAAGCTCTCTGCGCTGTGAGGTTCTATTGGGTAGCTCTGTTGACTGCGTAAGTCAGGAAAATGGGACGTAAGGCAGGAATACAACGTTTAAACAGCGGCAGCTGGTAATTTTTAATCATTCAAAGAAGAAATATCAACGAGAAATTGCGGAGCACTTGAATCTGCCGAGATGCACTGTTGGAGACATCATAAGAAGGTTTCAGAAGGAAGACAGAATAGATACGGTACCTCAAAAACGACAGCCAAAGAAACTAAGCGAGAGAGAAGAACGTCTAGTAATCAGGAAAATAAGGAAAGGTCCAGAAATTACTGCTTGCAAACTTACAACGGAGGTACTCAATTAATGCAGAAAGAAGGTCCATTCAGAAACCATACGACGAGTTATCAGAAGATCAGAATATAATAGCAGGGTATCTAGAAAGAAACCTTTCATTAATGAGGCAAATAGAAGTAACGTCTTACGTTCGCAAAATACCACGCTGACAAAGATCAAAATTGGTGTACTGATGTTATTTTTGCTGATGAGAGGAAATTAAATGTGTTTAGTTCAGATGGAAGGGTTACAGTATGGCGCAAGCCAAATCAGGAGCTAAAACCTGGGAGCATACAACATACTGTGGAACACAGTGGAGGTAGTATTATGAACTGGGGCTGTATATCTACAGCAGGTGCTGGAGAGGCTAAACGTGTCGATGGAACAATGAAAAAGAAAGACCAAATCAACACCCTGACAGCAAACCTGCACAAGAGATATGATAATCTGGGCGTTAGGAAGACGTTAAATTTCTACCAAGATAATGACCCAAATCAAAAGTCATACATTGTCAAGAGCTGGCTTATGTATAACTGTCCCAATGTCATTAACACACCACCTCAATCACCCAACCTGATTCCCAAAGAAAATCTGTGGGATGAACTTAAAAGAAGACTGCGAACTACAACAATTAGGTCTACAAAAGAATTAGAGAAAAGGTTCAAGGAATTATGGAGTAAGATGGACTCCGAATGTACCAGGAATATAATTGCTAATATGCCACAACGCCTGCGAGAAGTAATTAAACAGAATGGCCATGCTACCAGGTACTAAAAAACTGTGTATTTAGTTTTCAAAGAGGATTATATTTGTGTTTGAATAATGATGGCCGAATATTAAAGTGGCGTACTTATGTAGCATGAGATGACAAATTCATATTGTTTGTTAAGTTGCTTTGCTCATTTCCGTTATTGGCTACCGCTATATTTCATTTAAAGCACACAAGAATGATTATGCAATATGATTTATGTTTATCTTCATTACTAATGTAAGATAAGGCCATGAAACTGCGATAATCATAGGTGGCCGAATATTAATGTGAGCCACTGTATGTATATATATATATATATCTAAATTAGGAGGAAATGGAGAACTTAATAGACGCGAAGGAAGCAAACACTTCGAAAAATTTACTCTGATAGTGACTCTCAGTGAGTTACAAAACATCACCACAAATACATTTCATAAATGGCATTTATTATAAAATTTGTATGGAAAAAGGAAGGTGTAAATATTATGCAGAAATGCTATTTTAGGTGTAACGATATGTTAATTTAAGATTTCAATCCGTAACTACACAGTTTGAAATTTTTTTTTTTTTTTTTAGTAAAACGGACTGCACCAGTAATTTGCTTGGAAATTTTTTTATTTATTTTTTTGTATTTTAATTACCAGTGTTGGTTCCATAGCATATTAAAATATCCTAGTTATTGTTTGACAATTAAATATATGAAGACAAATATTTGCTAGGCCTAAACCTGTTTCGAAAGTTATGCAGAGTGGAATTTTTATTTACAGAAAGACAACTGGCTCATTTTAATGTTATCCTCTTATTACAGCGTTTAAGATTTTTCAGGTGTTACAATACAGTTAATGCTTTACGTTCTCATGTTTTACCATACACATTGTATGCCGCAGGTATTAATTTCATTTTTCAGCGATGTATAACTTCTTCATATCGCCTACAGAACATGCGTCCTCGAAACTAGAAAGTAAATAAAGAAATTGCATATTTTCCATCATATGCGTACGCTATTCATCCCTGTTTTCTGCCATTTATCACATAATTTAAGTGGATTAACTGAAAATCTGGCCCCCTGACTCACCGCTCACGTACGAGCCAATAGCGAGCCAGCGAACCCAGGGCCCAATCGAAGGCGCTCTCTAGTCATGTCAAGCTCATCGGCTCATCGGACCCTGAGCCTGGCTTGCCATATCTAATGTTACTATTCTTGTTTTTCTTCTCAAAACGAAACACTAGTCAGTAGTCAGTTTTCATTTGTGAGTAGGTAAATTGAAGGAAAAAAAACATGTTATCAGGATTAATACGTATGTTACTTATGTATTTTTCAGAAGAACAAATTTGCTTTAATATATTAGGCAATCTGACATCCGAGAGACCGAGTGTCTTCATATACATATGTATATATTGGATATTTAGTTTGTAAGTTAACATTAAACGAACATTTGCGTTTAGGCCTCGCGATTCACAAAAACATGTTCAGAAAATTGAGCTGGTAAGTAGGTATAAGTAGACAGACTCGTGCGCTTACGCTGGAGAACAACCCACGAATAATGCGTGAGTCAGAGAGTCGTGCTTGCGGGGGAGGAGGGAGGGAACCACACCGCCCGCCCCCGCGTTTTGAAAAAACACGAGCGAGAAGTCATTTGACAACCGCGGATAAAGCAGCATTCAGACGTTTCAATTTGTATGGTAAATTTACAATTTTGAAAATAATTTTTATGAATAGTAATTCAATATTTTTGCTCGCTTGATAATAACGGGACATTTGGGTGTCCCGAAGCTTTCATCGGGGACAACGGGACAGAATGCTGAAAAACGGGACTGTCCTGTTCAAAACGGGACTTATGGTCACGTTAGATCGCACACACGTACGAGTTTAAGAGTTCGTGACCCGAGCCGAGCCTGACTCACAAACCACGCTCGTACATGTGTGGGACTTCACAAGCGCTTAAACGCTACGCCCACCACAGGTGTACTTCGGGCAGCACTAAAAAAAAAAAAGAGAAAAAAAAATCTGCTACCGAAAACAAAATTTGCATGGAAGTGGATTAATTATTTTGTTAATGACTGTCATGATCTGACACTGTAATAAAAAACGTACAAAGCTTTCTGTATATAAAAGTAATACAATCTTACTGTAATTCAAATTGAAGGTTAAATTAAGGTTAAATAAACTTATGCTAGCTGTAACTAATTTTTTCTGTAAAGATTTTCGTTTAATGATAATAGTATGTTTATGTGTATCAAATAAAAATGTTTATTTTATCTTGTTGTGTTTACAATAAAAAAAAATATTTCTCTATACGAAAGGGAAGTGTTTATTGATATTTGAACTTTTTTTCTGGAGCGTTCTAGTTATTAGTACGTTGTAAAACTTGCTTAATGCAAAGTTAAGAAGTAACAAATTATCTAAATCATCGCCAGAATAGCTTAACCTTTTGAACCTTTTAAATGCCAGACTATTGCAAGGGCATTGCAAGGTCATAATTGGTATTAATTACAATCAAAGGAAACTTTTTTCCAGGTAAACCTACGTTGAAGTGGTTGATATTTAATCAAAACTTTCCTTGTGGCAACCAATCGTGATTCCGACATTGAAAGTGAAGAAATTTGTAGCACATCGTAAACAGCTCCATCCAATAACATAATGCACACACACGTTTTTATTGGTCGCAGTATACGACAGAGCTTTATATAGGAGGTTCATGGTAAACTGAGCTCTTCTGAAAGTTCTGCTTAAGATCTACTTGCATACAGATCTTGTATTCTTACAACATTTGTAAAATTAGAATTTTTAAGGATATGATCACTATATTCAGGCGTCCGTCAAGTGAAACTCTGAAATTAAAAAAAAAAAAAAAAAAAAAACTTTTTCCAAATCGATTAATTTTAATGGTCAGCACAAAAAAGTTTTTTTCTTTTACAAGGACTAAATAAACAAAATCTAAATATTTTTACCGTGCTGAGTTCAAATATGTTTTCAGATATTTTCCATCAGGCAGGGTTTTTGTGGCACGCGTTTGAAGTTTTAAAAGAATTAGTACTTACAGAACACTAAATAATAAATATGCGGTTAATTTACGCTTACCTAAAAAGTTTTATATGCTGATTTTCGGCCATATGTTGCGTTCGGGATGTCTCTCTTCATGGTCCAGCATATTGGGACTCCATTTGCCTTGGTGCCTCTTTTCCATAGTAAAAATCTGCTGATGAAAACGCTCACTATGTTCACCAGAGATAGCCCCATTTTTCAGGGAAAAGGTTTAGGTGAGAGTCCAAGATGTGAATTTTCAAAGATATGTTGCGGCCCATTCCTTTCTGCGACGTGAGACCACTCACTATTTCACTATAGTTTTCTTCTTTATTATAGCCAAGAAATCCACAACATATATTTTTGAATGATTTCAACGCTTCTTTTTCCGGTGGATGTAAGAGTTCCTCAAAATGTTCATCATCCGATATTAGTGATCATATTTGCGGCCCTATAAATATTCCTTCCTTCAATTTTGCATCGCTCATTTTAGGAAATTTAAATTTCAGATACATAAATGCAGCAGAACGTTTATCCATTGCTTTTACAAAAAATTTTATATGCCCCAGTTTTATATGCAGGGGAGGTAAATACACCTTTTCGGGATCCAATAATGGGGTATTTGTTACATTTTTGTGCCCAGGAATAACAGATTCACGTCTAGACCATTGTTTCTTTATGTAGTGAGACTTCCTATTCCTGCTGTCCCATTTACACAAAAAACAGCAGAATTTCGTGTATCCAAGTTGCAAACCTAACAATAAAGTTATGACCTTCAAATCACACAGAGATTCCAGTTATATTTAGTATAGTAAATTTTTTCTAACGAAAATTTTATATTTTCATATGTCTCCTTCATATAACTGGCATGCGCGATAGGTATTGATGGTAACTCATTCCCATTATGCAGTAGTACAGCCTTCAAACTAACTTTCAATAAGTCTATGAACAATCGCCACTCATCTGGCTGGTGTTGATGTCCAAGAACCACCATTAATGAACAAACATTATTACAAAAAACTGCATGGCCTTCTTCAGAGAAGTAGTCACTGAAATCACTATCACGACTACGATAAATGCATATCCGTGTATCTTTTTGGAGTATATTCCAACCTTTGAGCCTGGAACTTAAAAGCTCAGCCGACTGTTTAGACAAATTTTAATCCCGTATAAGATCATTAAGATCTTCTTGAGTTGAAATGTAAGGTTCTGATGAACTACTTGCTTCAAATGTAGGGTCACTTCTCTACTTTCTTTCGTCTTCAGTATGAGCTGGGTCGGAGTCGGAGTTATCACTTAAGGTCATGAAATCTGGACACTTTGTTGCAGGATATTCTTCACTGTGTGGCACAGGCCTCATTGCAGAAGCCAAATTGGGATAATTAACTGTATATTTTGTTTTGGAATTAATTCCTTTAATGATGGTTAAGCAGAAATAACAGTCGCTCTGTTCCCTACAAATCATAGGGACTGAAAACGGCATATGATGAGTAGCATTTTTCCATCCACTGAGAAGTGTAACGCATGATACCCAGCATATATTTCGGGCCCAGTCTTTATCGAAATCACCAGTTTTACACCCAAAATAAAGCTCATAACATTTTTTCACAAGTGGTGTGAAATTTCGCCTCTGAGACTTCAAGCAGAAATTGTTTGGTTGATTTAAACACATTCTTGGCACATTGAAACGTTTATAAAACTCATAAAACTTACAAATAAAAACAATATACAGCAGAAAACCAGTACACGTGTTGCCAAGGCTCACTACAATTTCAATACTGGCTACTGGCCATCTGCTTACTAAGACAATGCAATATTTGACAGACAGTCGAGACGCGTGGGAAAAGACAGAGGGCGTCTAGCGGTGTCACCGCCGAGTCAAGACGCGTGGGAAAGTTCCGAGTCAGATGCAGCTAAGTGCCAGCGTTTGTCGCTCAAAGAGCCTTTGAGTCCCCGACGCCTAACGTCCACCACGTTAAAATCTGTGAGCATTTTGGTATTGGATCCGCCCTTAAGTCTCCCAACTTGCTGGGTACAGATTCGGAAAGGGTGTGTATAGTTAGCCTAAAATATACTTTTTTTATTAAAACATTGAGAGACCAAGTTATTGCTTTCCGCCGCCTCTCCCCGTCGCAGAGGATAACAGTCATCTTGGTAAGAAAGAGTACAACCCGCCTCCAAACAAATTCGCCCCCGACGAAGCCTTGCCCTTACGGCCACAGAAGGAAAGCGGACAAAACATTGCCCGAGGTTTCAACCCTCAACATCCAAAGCGCCCGTAGTCTGCGCCAGAGAGGTAACCGTATCCTACGACCCGCCCTGTATCTCACAGGGAGCGAGAAGCGTCATACAGAAGTATATTACGCGAAAATGACTGTCACAAGAAAACAATGCCTGATAGACGATATCTGATTCCATATTTGAATTCAGCATTAAAAAACTGGACTAGAGTCGATATTGAGTTTCCTTGTGAAAAAAATCATGTTAACCAGTGTTCTTACACGAATAATAATTGGAAAAAAAAACACACAAAAGCGTAAATGATTTTAGTAGTTGCAAATTAACAGGGTGAATCTCAGACGTTGTGCCCGTTGAAATATATGCGGGCAGGAGCAGTGGTATTTTTCAAATGCGGATTTCAAAAGTGCTCAGTTAACCGTGGACAGCCTATAGTGTTACAAGTACCATTTCGAACACAATTTTCACTCATTGCAACGTCTAACCACAGAATAAACAAGTATACTGAAGCGAAGTAATGTGGTGGTTCCTTTCATGAAAGCGAACTCGGTCGCCCATTGGATGCACCAAGCTGTGAAAATGGGCCTTGGATCTTATTGGCTACCGCACATTATGGAAATTTTCCTTTTCGTAGGACTACCGTCTGACAAGTTAGTGTCCAGTGGCTGACTGTAGAACAACATTACGTCATATTGCTGGCCGGTGACGTCATTTTGCTTGTATGTGTGGCTATAGTTCGCAGTACGCGCCTCCATTTCGCTTCTGTGTTCTAACGTACGCCGTGGTCTAACAATGCATGTTTAGCTGTGACTGGACGAGACATAAATTATCGCTTTAAACGTTCGTCGTATTATACATTTGTATGTAAACCAGTATAAAAAAGAGGGGGAGGGGGAATTACTGTATAACCATTTTTACTGACTTCACAAACAAATGTTTGTACCAGAGTCATGTATGCATTTCTGCCCAGATATTTCTGACGCGGTAAAAATATACGTGTTGTTGCGGGCAAGAATGCAAAATGAATGCTCCCGTATGTAAAAAATTGTTAGTTCCTAAGAACTATTATTGGGTTATTAACGGTGGTTTCCAAAAAAAACATGGGAGGNNAGACTACTCGCGACCCATCAAGGCGAACCGGGTTGGATTCCCGGCGCGGGCGCTCCCGGATTTTCTCACGCGTGAATCGTGCCGGACGATGCCGCTGTTGGGCGGGGCTTATTTTCTTTCGGGGATCTCTCGTTTCCCTCACTCTTGCGTTCTGGGCGCTGCTCCATACTCACCTCGCTTCGCCATCGTCGGCTCTCAAGACCTCGTTGTTAAGAGCTGCCCGAACTTCGCCACTCGAAATGTTTGAGTGTTTCAATTAACGTTTGTGGAGCTGCAGTCCATTCACGGTTACTTCCAACTTTCCTGAAGCCCTGCTGATGTTATACTTCCAGGATGATCCTTCGATTCATGCAAACAGAGCCTACCCGAGTGAATAAAATTACACCAACGGGACAACGAACCTCATTCGTGCGCACTCAGTGCAGTAATACTTCGCCAAAGAAGTATTTCTTACTAGGTACTGCCAACACGCCTATTTTCTGTGTGTTTTATTCATATAAGTTACAAACTAAATATTATAATTTACAGACAAAATATAAGTAAACGTTTAATTTAACTAAAAACAAGTCACTTTTATGTTAACAGAAGTATAAAACGTATATGATACATGTCATAATTAGGAAAAAACAAAAACACGTCACACATGGGGTTATTTTTCAAACGTTTGTTTATAGATGTGTGAAGGAACAGCGAGGAGAGAATATTTAGCGGCCCGCCCTGTTGAAGGATGGTGCCTCCCCGGGGGGAGGGGGAAGATACTCACCGCGTACTGCGGGTAGCGGGCCCTCACAGTCTTGTAGTTGTCGAGCAGATCGCCGTNTGGAGGGGGAAGATACTCACCGCGTACTGCGGGTAGCGGGCCCTCACAGTCTTGTAGTTGTCGAGCAGATCGCCGTTCCTCGTCGCCGCGTTGTTGCACTTGGCGGGGTGGCCGTCGTACGACGGCAGCTGCGGCGGCGTCTTGCTGAGGCCCGCGGGAGTCTGCGCCTCCTCCATCACCTGGTAGTCGGAATCTGCGCACACACCCACACATACACACAACCTTCACGACACACCCTTACCTTCCCATCGCCAACTCTGCTCTGACTAACTCTGGCTACACCAGCGCCTGACAAAGGTTGATATATGGTTCTTCAACTGGTTTTGGCCCTTTTATTATTAATAGTGTAGTTGTTACTATTAACCAAAATGTTATTTGGTTGATAGGATAAAATGTTAGTCCTTGAAAATTTATTTTATAGATTGGTATGATTATTAAAATTTTAATTGATAATATTAATGCCATTACTCCCCCTAATTTCCTAGGAATTGAACGTAATATTGCATATGCAAATAGGAAATATCATTCTGGTTGAATATGTGTTGTAGTTACTAAGGGATTTTTTGGTGTAAAGTTATCCGAGTCTTTTAATAGATATGGTTCAATAAATGTTAAGTACGTTAATAATATTATTATTATGATAAATCCAGCAGTATCTTTTAATGAAAAATTCGGGTGAAAAGTAGTTTTTTCTAAGTTTCTTTTAATCTCTCTGTACTAGTATTTTCTCTAACTACTATTAAAGAGCATTCTTTCCACCGATCTGTCTCCTGTAGCATTTTCTGATCATGCATGCAAGACTTTTTAAATTCTTTCCTGTCTAAAGGGCTTTTAGTGGTGTCTGTGCCGGTTTATTCCTTTCTCTTTTTAGTATAGTAGTTTAGCTATAAGTATACTTAGGGAGGTTTGCATGACCATGGCAGCCCAATCACTCTTTGCCGCGATGCATGTCTCTTTGCATGATTTCCTTTCTTTGTAGGCGCATGGGGCTTAGTCCTGAGACGCAATCAACTCCCGTTCCTACCGCTGGCACACATAACACTTAGTTTTAGAGTAGGTTAGAAAAAAAATCTGCTCTGACATTCACGAGTGAGCTTTAAGCGGAGATGATTCCGATGAAGCACTGTTACCCGACTCTATAACACGCAGGACTCGTTTGAAAGTAGTACACATACTAACAAAAATTTCAGAAGGAACCACTGTGTTACATATCAAAGAAGTCTATAGATATTTTATAACACTAATTTTTCTAAAACTTATGAACATTTTTTTTTATTTATGAGCAGATTCTTTAAATCAAAATTTAAGCAAATTTTCATTACGAATTCTTAAAAAAACCCCATTTTGATAAAACGAAAACCATTATCAAGCAAGATCATAATAATCTCGTGTTGCACGAAAAAAAAAACATTTGTATGAATTTTAACGTTTACAAATATTTTTTAATACTGATTTTATGCACATCACTTTAAGACACGAAAGTGATCAGTTTTATGGCTGAACTGAATGTATGTACACAAAACTAACGATTGAAAATTTTTTGGAGATATTGCAGGTGTAGGACTTCAAGGGAAGTGAGAAAGGTTGCAACACAAATTTTCATTACCAGTTATGTTCGTGCCATAAAGAGAATTTATGATGGAATTCCGGTTGGAAGAAGACCTCCAAGAAGACGAATGCAACGGTGGAAGGATAATATAGTGCGAGTTCTGTGAGAACTTGGAAGACACAGTGATTAAGTTAATATGGCTCAAGACCGGAAAAAATGGCGAGGCATTGTTAAGGATGCCAAAACATTTCCAATGTTGCTCGGCCATCAAAAGTAGGTATATCTGAAAAAAAAATTGTAGCAATATTTTAGTACCTACAGGAATAGTAGTTATTATAATATAAAGAAAAACTAGAGTAAAATTTTCTTGCAAAAGGTGTTTTCTAAAGCATCCAGAATATAAATACGTGTATATTTTTATTTAAATTAAACTATTAATAATCGATTTTCAAAAACATTTATATAAAATAATTTTAGCAAAATATTTTTACTGTGTTAAACATATAATAAATTCGAAAAAAATTGTACTTTAGTAACGCTACTTTTTAATAACTTTTGTATAAGTCATTAGAAGCCAGTGTCCTTTTACCTTAACGTTAGCCAGTTAGCCGGTAAGCAATCACGTGATGTATAGTTAAACGCTTATAATTTATTATGTTCCATTCGTCGTTACTCTCATTTTTTATGAAGCCCTGCTGAAGTTTTACTTTCGGGATACTTATTACGATTCATTCCGCCACATGCCAACCAAAACTAAAAACGCCCGGAAGAAACCTCCTGTGAAAAACCAGCCTACATACAGACAATCAAAAGTGAATATTTTATAGTAACATAATCTGGTAGTAAGAGACGTTAAATTCGAAAAATGCTGTATAAATGCAATAAAATTACGAAAAAAAATATATTGCTTATTGGCTATTACCATACATAATTTTATCCACTCTACTATTATTTAATATTTATCATTAAATAAATATGTTATATAAAGAAAATACCGGATGTACGAAATTAGTACTTACACTCATTGCACGTTAATAACAGTGAAACACTTAAAGACAATCTGATGGGACTGCTTGTATATGACGCTATAAGGACAACGTAGGGAGTATGTGAGCAAGTGTAGTCATTCTGCTGTTGTCTGTTATCTTTACAGCCACGAGCGGCAGTGCTACATTTGTAGAGGAAATTGCAGAGGCGACAACGCAAGTGGACTTTGGAGTGCTATTTTAAATGTGAGAACATAACTGACGTGCACAGACGCTGGAGGGCAGAATTCGATACTGCTTCACCGTCGCGTGTAACAATGACACTATTACGTGACAAGTTAGAGAGGGACGGACTGTGTGCGTTGTAGAGAAAGGAAGAGAACGACAGCGGACGAAGGACGTGTGGGGCTGTGTGGTGCACCCATCCACACGTTTCCCCGGGAAATCTCGAGCCCCTAGGCCAAGCTACCCGTAAGTCTCGTGTCGGTATAATAATAATAATAATGGCGTGTGGGGAGTGCACCCAGGCAAGGCAACAGCCTCCGAGTGACGGTCGTTCCAGCTGGGACCTGTAGGTGACCGTTATCCCCGATCATGACAGAAGTGAAACCCTAGAATGGAGCTGGAGCGGCGCTGGAATGCAAGGACGGGGGAAACAGGAGTACCCCGAGAAAACCCACCGACAAGCGGCATCGTCCAGCACGATTCCCACATGCGAAAATCCGGGAGTGAACCCGCCGGGGATCGAACCTGGATCGCCGTGGTGGGAGGCTAGCGCCCTGGCCACTACGCCACCACTGCCCCTTTCTGGTGTCGGTAAATGCCGTGTCCATCGCCAACTTAAAGCAAGTCGAGTGGAGGCCGTGCATTCTCGCGTTACTTCTCGTTATGGATGAATGCGACCCAGATGGGCGTGCCGACATTTGCGAGTGGGTTATGAAAACGTGCAACGATAACAAGCATTTTACTGATGTGATTGTTCGGTTCGATGAGGCAACAAGTGTTGAACGGAACCGTCAACTGCCACAACTGTGTGCACCGGGCCGATGAAAATCCCCACATTGTGGCAGAACACGCAGTTTATCTTCCTGGGCTAACGGTGTGTTGCGGTAGGTCCACCAGTGGATTTGTGCGTCCATTCTTCTTAAACGGAACGGTGGCAGGTAAACTACCGTAAAGTAAATCAAGCGTTGAAGCTGGTTGACGATAGCAAAACAAGGTTGAAACAGTTTGTTAAAAATTCAAGTTGTTTATGATTACGTAAATTTTTTTTCTGTAATAACACGTGTATGCATGTTTTACACTTCCCTGGGTATATCTAAGCCACAATCGCCTTTGAACGCATTTGATGGTATAAAGCATTTTCCACCAGCATTTACAGACATCGGACTTATTGGAAATAACTTGTCAATAACGGTTGACATTTTTGACATCTACTTCTGCATGTTCACCAAAGCAGGATGTGTGTGTGAAGACCTGCTGTAAATCACAATACAATTTGCCGCTACAGTTTTTATTTCTCTGGTGGCAGGAAAGCCTCCAAAGATTTTTTATTCAGTGTGTAGTTATTTATTTATTATTATATTGAAGTAAAAGATGAGAAAAGTGAATAAGGTTTTTTTTCCCCCAGGCTGCGTTATGGACGGGAGAACAGATAAGATTATTTACTTAGGTGTTAAGAAAAAAAAAAATTTTACGTGTTCCACGACAGCAGAGTGTTGCCAACAAAAACAACACACGTGCAACCAACATTATTCTGGTTCACCAACCGGAATGGAGCAAACGATTGTTGTGGGAGGACTTCAGCATTTGTTTTTTTTGAACATGATGTATGGGTGAAGTTCCTTACAGGTGATGATGACTCCAGTGTTTTTGCCAGAGCAAGGGAGAGGGCTGATTTTGGAGACAGAATGAAGGAAATAGAGTGTGCAAAACACATCGTGCGAGGGTACACCTCGCTATTGCACACCCTAGCCTCAAAGACCACTTTTAACTTAGAGGGGCGAAAAATAATTAGAACATTCCTCACCTCACAGCTGCAGTTCGTGGAGCGATTAGAAATTCGGAAGGAAATGTTGATAAGCTTCGGAAATATCTACGAAACGGCCCCCGCCATGTTTTCGGTGACCATTTGTCCTTTTGGGCATCATACTGCTCTCGACAAGATGAAACGGTAAATAAGGTACCTTACTTAAAGAAGGCGAAATTAATGGATGAGATGCTTATGTTGCTAGATCCCATTGTCAGAAAGGCTGATTGTCTCGTTCTGAACGAAACGACAGATGTATCTGAAAACCTCAACTTTTTAATTTGCAAACTGACAGGTGGCAAAAGAGTTGATCATGCAAAAGGGTCATCATACAGGCGACGCTGCTATGGGGCTGCTCTAGCACACATTGATGGTCCATCTTATATGATAAGTCCTTGGAAAAGCATAACTGGAAACAGTCCGGGTAATATTTGTAAGAAAATCTGTGCAAAGCGAGAAGAATCTCGGTCATCAAACAGACTAAATTTTAGTGACGAAGGAAAATATCAACGCAAAAAAAAATAAGAGAAAGATCTACGAAACAGCTGGTGACATTGAGTACGATCCAAATGCTGCAAAACCTCATTTAGATCCCAATGATCCTCAAAGCCATATGAACACAATTTCAGGGAAGCTGCAGGAAGAAACTGGTTCTCTGACGCTATGTTCCACATTAGAACGAGCTACCGTTGGACAGCGTCAAAATACACTGTGGATACAGGCAAGACGGCAGAGAATAACAACATCACGATTCGGGGTTATCTGTTGTATGAGGAATGTTACATCTTGCCACAAATATTGTAAGAAATATTGTGGAACTGAACTCTATTCACCTGATATTATTTACGGCCGTGTTCACGGAGGGTGGAGGGGGGAGTCATATCCAACTACGAGAAAGAGAAGCGGACAACTGTAGCACCTTGTGGCATTTTTGTTCACCCTGAGATACCATACTTTGGAGCCAGCCCAGATGGAATTTTGGAGAAAGATGGCATTGTTGAGGTAAAGTGCGTGCCATCTTTAGTAAGCATGTGCGTTCGTGAAGCAGTAGAATGTAAGAATCTCTGCACAAAGATAAATAATGGGAAGTTGCAACATAAAACATTACATCGGTATTGATACCAAATACAAGGGCATATCCAAATATAGCACAGAAAATTCTGTGACTTGTTAATTTATTGCGACAGTGGAATTGAAGTATTAAGGGAAGAGAGAGATGACGAATTCTGAAAAAAAAAAATTATGCTACCAAAACTGCAGAGATTTTAAATGAAGTGCTTGTTGCCGGAATTAAAGGGCAGTCGTATCAGAAGAGAAATGCGGGTCCAAGAGCCGCAGTATTTACTGCAAGCACAGGCAGCTGCAGAAATAAAAAAACAAGTTACAGTTCAAAATGGCATATTGTAAATAGTGTTTTTTTTTTGTCATTTACGTAAAACAGTCTGTACTCTTTGTATTATAGTCTCTTATGACTATTTAAATAATCTTAGTAATTACAATGTAAATAATAATGTTTATAAAGCGCTTGTAATGTGTTTTGCAAATGGTGTTGAAAATATCACGTTATAATAGACGAATATTGTTACTGATGTTGTAAAAGCGCTGCCTTGGCCAAAATAAATGTTTAAAAATAAACTTCAATGTTAACATTTATGAATGACTGTGTAATGTATATATATACAATTTTTTTTATTGCATAGTCTATCGTCTGCTTTTTCCCTGTTGTTCTGTAAAGCTTTCATCATTTCCTCCGTGTATATTTCATTTTCATGTTTGTGACATTTTTATTACCAATCACTAGTACTCGCCTTTCAAATGCAAATTTCATGCTGCTGGTACATGCAAAGTCCTTTAATTGAATTCGTACGAACACACGCTCTCAATGAAATCACAAATAATGTGACTGTGTCAAAGTCTGTATAGTTCTCATTAGAGTATGGTCAATGGCAAAATATGCCGTACAGTTCAAATTAATAACTTACCAGACACGCAAACCGATCGTTTCTGTAAAGCCTGGATAAAAGAATGTATTAAAGATGTTCAATATACACTACACTACACGTTCATAAAATTTTATATAAAAAATTGAGACTTTGGTTGGCTCGAAATGGAAGTTTGGATCTGAAAAAATGGCTACACACCTCGTAGCCTTTTTTTGGTTCCGTGACCATATTTTATTGGTTATACTCACTTTGGATGTGGCAGATTTATCTTCTAGTATGCTGACACAGTTGCACTGTTTTGGCAATCATTTCTGTTCCCCCAACCGGGATTTGACTGAGTAAACCGCTACTAAAACTGATACCGAACAGGAGTGAAATTATAAACACGTACATCGGAGAAGAACAAACAAGTACGTCGCCATTTTGTAACAGCTATTCTTATTTTGCAACAAAGAAACATCAAAATCAAAATCGGGAGTTGTATTATACATTTTAATTTATTGGTAGTTTATTGAAATAAATTGGAAGATTTATAACAATAGCAAAAATCATAGTCGACATATTATAATTGCTGTAAGGAAAACTATATTTTAACAGTGATGTTTTCATGTTAATCGCTCCTCCTTTGTTCCATTATTCAAACAATCGCCTGACCGGATCGAATGCTGGCCACACACCATCCGCAATCCTAATTTACTCTATATTCGCCTATGTTTACGCTTTGGTGACAGTCGAAAACTCTAGTCTAAAAGGGCATTTGCCACAGGTCGACCTATTCTTGCGTGTTTGCTTCATGTTGCCTCGAATGGTGAGTCCAGTACCGATATGTGTGACCTGAAATAGTTGTTTGAACAGTGAGTATTTTTTGTGAAGCCACAATTGACTTGAAATGGCTACATTCAACATATTACAGGCAACACGATTGAAAAACCTATGCATCAGTTCAAGAAAAAAGTCTCTTTTAAAAACAATTCATATATTATAATCCGTTAAAGTCACGTTTACACCACTCCCTAATTTAACTATATCATACTACTTAGCTTATTTTGTAACGTCATTTAGGACGGTCTTAATGATGTCAAGCATTATTTCGTAATTACTTTATCGTAAGAACACATTTCGGTATGTTAGTATTTCCTAAGTTAGGCAATAACTTATTTATTTTACTATTATTATGTTAACATAGCTAAATACTTGACAACCAAAAATATTAAAGTTAACTTGTGAAGATATCTGGTTTTATATTATATACCTCACTGTTGTCGAAGCATATTCTACACTTTCTTTGATAGACGCAGTCACGCTGTGCCAATAAGCTCTCGCATGTGTTTAAAAATAAGTTAGTAATGTAGCCAATTTTAATTTATAAGGAATTTTAAAAATGCACATATATTCGCAGCTATATTGTCCTTTTTTGTAACAACGGTACTTGGAGACAAAACAAACTGATGATATTGCGTCATGTTTATAAATTTTGTTTACATTAAATATTGGGTTTCGTGTCTGTCGCCTGAAGGAACGGGGTCGCGACCCACTAGTTGGCAACCTTCGTAAGCTCAGCTATCGGAACGCGGTGGGCAGCTGGCGTGTCTCCGAGGTATTGGTAGCACATCCATACCAGTGGTCTGCCGCCTCCATTATTTATAGCCCGTGGGAAACATCAGAGGCCTCCTTTGCCAGGTGGATCTACTACCCGCGTCTTCTAGAGGCAGGGATACTAAATAAGGGCGACACGTCCGTCGGCGTCCCGCTTTTGCCCCTGCAAATTTCCTGTTCTTAGTTTCACTTCCTCGGCGTCCTGTATTTCTTTCGCTACGTAATCGAAGACGTAGACGAACGTATCAAACGAACCGCCAAAGGGCCCTCTGGGCGATGGGCTGGTAGAATCGTGTGGAGTACACCGGGCTGGCCCCGATGAAGGAGAATAAGAGTAATTAGTTAACATCCTAGTTCTGGTTTATATTCATTAATTGAATTATAGACGTATTGCCTCGGTATCCATAGTGTAATTCTGCTCTTTAGTAGATTCACTCGTATTCCGTTAGCATGGTCGCGGCACCCTATTTATTCGTTCAGTCCACGAACTAACGTGTGTATTGGCTTGGAAATGTTGTTAGAGAAATATAAAAAAAAGTAGTTTGCGACTAAAACTTATTTTGTGTGACATGAAGTCTAGTTCTGTATTCCTTATGCAACGACGTTTGTTATTTTCAATTTATACTTTTCTAAATTTGAAATATATTTTATTTTTTATAAGAATTGTCTTCCATTTTTAGTTTTCTCCTGCGTATTGGATTATTTTTCCGAATGGCTACTTGCCGACTTGAACATACCTCCCGTTGAAGACCCGTAGAAGTCTGTGAGTACTCATGCTAACATCGCCCAGTTGAGTTTGATTAATTTCTCGCATTGTAATTAAGTGTTTAGTACACTAGCTCCAGACTACGTTCCCCAATCGGGTGTTGTCCTAAGGAACCCCAAATATTATTTCTTACTAAGGTAATAATTCACTACCTGTTTAAAATAAAAATGTTATGTTCAAGTAAAAATAACAACATTTTCTAATTTCTGACATAATTAGGCCGTTACTGACCTATATATAAGTATTTGAAAAAAATACCCTAAAGCAGTTTGACCATAAACAAGGGTACTTCGCAAACAGCGTCATATTACTAATTTAAAACTTTGGGTAAATAATTGTGTCATTACAATATAGTATTGGTATTTGTTTTAACGAACGTAGCTTAATTAGCTTTAATTAAAATTTTTCTAATGTGGAAAAGTCAAAGGAAATAAATACTGAAAAGTCTCGTAAAAGAATAAACAAGACCGTGGGCCACAACTGTCTGAATGTGTACCGTTTGACGGATAGCTCATCACTTCCCGCAACGGACAATAAAAAAAACGCAATGTAGCTTGGTTTCATGCTCCTCGTTTTTTATAACATAACTTAGAAAGGAAGATTTAGATAGAACACAATTCACTTATTGTCAGCAGTGACTCAACTTGATGTAGCAGCATGGCCAGTCACACTGCTTTACTTTCTGAAGTATGAGTTGTGACAGTGACAAGGATGGAAATACAGGGAAGTATGTTACGAAGGAATGAAAGCTATTTTTTTTTATTCTAACCTACTCTAAAACTAAGTGTTGTATGTTAGTCCGCGGTAGGTACGGGATTATTGCGTCTCAGGGCTAACCCCTTACGCTTACAAGGGAAGGAAAAACATGCAAGGAGACTTGCATCGTGGCAAAAAGAGATTGGTTTCCCACGGTCGAGTTTGGCCATGAATAACCTCCCTAATGTACTTATAGTTAAACTATATCTAGAAGATAAAGAGAAAAACCGGCACAGGCACCGTAATAACACTTTCGACAGGAAATAATTAAAAATTCTTACATGCATTATGAAAAAATGCTTCAGGAGAAGAAAGGCGGGTACCATGCTCTTTATTATTGGAAGAGGAGAAACTAGTAGAGAGGTGGCGCGGTATAGAAAGCTTTTTGTGTTGTCCCCAGGAAGTAAGCTGGATTTTCCCTCTAACCGCCCTCCATCTTCATGGTTCGCTTTCCGTTATGAGCGACCCAGCAGGTGAAAAAGTGGGGGCATGTTTTGCCGTCGATCTCTCTCGTGGGATGGCTCAACTAGTTCTAGAGTTTTTCCAGCTTCACTTCCAAGTCTCGTCAACAGGAGCTACGCTAACGAATTCTACCTGTGGCCACTCATGAGAACCTGGGCCTTAAGAACGTTTGCATTGGTGTAACAATCTTAGCACACCTGTTCTCTCTGAAATAGCACGGAGGTTTTAAAATGACGCGGCACAAATCCTGACAGCTATGCAATCAGTGATGCGTAAATCCGGTAATAATGTGGCGCTTCTTTCAAAGCTATCGGAGGGGTGTGAAAATACTAACAACTGTCATGTTTTCCGNCTCAACTAGTTCTAGAGTTTTTCCAGCTTCACTTCCAAGTCTCGTCAACAGGAGCTACGCTAACGAATTCTACCTGGGACCACTCATGGGTCCCTGGGCCTTAAGAACGTTTGCATGGGTGTAACAATCTTAGCACAGCTGTTCTCTCTGAAATAGCACGGAGGTTTTAAAAAAACGCGGCACAAATCCTGACAGCTATGCAATCAGTATTGCCTATATCCGGTAATAATGTGGCGCTTCTTTCAAAGCTATCGGAGGGGTGTGAAAATACTAACAACTGTCATGTTTTCCGNAATCCGGTAATAATGTGGCGCTTCTTTCAAAGCTATCGGAGGGGTGTGAAAATACTAACAACTGTCATGTTTTCCGCTTTCATTTAACAAAACACCTTATTGTACAGTTAAATCTCACGCAGTATCCGCTTTTTCAAATTAAATTATTTAAAAGATTTCTATATAGAATAATAGTGCGCAACTTCTTCACTGTATTATAAATCGTATTATTTTTACTTTATTATTCTGTAGGAAGCTTCCTCAAACAATTGGTAAAACTTTATCATGGGTATTTTTGTGCAGATGTATAACGTTTTTATAAACGTAAAAAACCTCACGCTACCCATTCTCGTACCTCGTATTGCCCAATGTCGTTGTGGGTATACAAGTACCCCAATTGATTTACTACATTTTCACCAAATTTTACGTTATTTGTGAAATATCAAAACGTTGACTAATAAACGTACAAACAATAAATAATATAATTTGAAAGAATTTTAAGAGAACTATGGACATATTTAAATTTGGTCGTCAGGCAAACACATTTTAAACCAAAACATGCTAAATATATTTGGCTGCAGCTCAAAATAACTTCCAGTGTAGCAGGAATAACGTAATGCAATATTTTTTAAATTCAGTATGCTGTAAGCTGAGATTGATTAAAATTTTGCAATACAACTCAACTTTGAAATAATACCCTAGTTGCAGGAGAGCCAATTATCACATTTCAAATAAAATTCTCTATGACTTTCCTGTGAAATATAGAATAATCTTATCAATAATAAATTTTCTTGTATCAATAATTTATTTAATTTGGGGACCAAACTCGTAATTATTATTATTACAAAAAAAGTAGTACGTGTTCCCAGCTATCTAATATTCTCTTCAGATGACAATTTATTTTATCTTTGAGAACGTAAAACATTCTAACAACATAAAGACACATTTAACTTTTGGTCTCCCTTACAGCGTCTTCGAAACATAAGATTACATGTCCGAATGTTCGGTAAGCTGTGAACGTGTGCCGTTTTTTAATGTGTAACTTCTCATTTGTTTAATGTTTAAATGGCCTCCACCACAGCGTAGCGTTTCAACACAATGTTAAGGGCGTTAGTAGGTTCAATAAAATCCCAAATCTCTCCCTCGACTCTTCATTATTTGCACCGTACTCAGCATCTTTCTTTGCAGAGTTCTTAATTATTTTTTACGAAACTCATACCAGACATCTCTCCTGAGCGTGTGTTTGAGCCGTACCCTAGCGACAGATTTGAGGAATGTACACGTGGGCGAGGAATGCACTGAGATGTGACTGGAGCAGAGACGGAATGAAAGTTAACAAACGAGCTCCAGAAAAACTCTTAATTATTTTTAACGAAATGCATACCAGACATCTCTCCTGAGCGTGTGTTTCAGCCGTANGCATACCAGACATCTCTCCTGAGCGTGTGTTTCAGCCGTACCCGAGCGACAGATTTGAGGAATGTACGCGTGGGCGAGGAATGCGCTGAGATGTGAATGGAGCAGCGACGGAATGAAAGTTAACAATCGAGCTC
This sequence comes from Clitarchus hookeri, assembly GCA_002778355.1. Lineage (NCBI taxonomy): Eukaryota > Metazoa > Arthropoda > Insecta > Phasmatodea > Phasmatidae > Clitarchus > Clitarchus hookeri. Next base: position 110,584 of record NQII01007845.1, on the reverse strand, counting down.
CAGAAAAACTATCTTATCATAAACCCCGTCACAGTTCATAAGCACCAGAATATTCAACCAAAAAAATTTCGCTACCCGCCAGAATTGGCGTTCGAGTGATTGAGTCAGTGAAGAGATCTGGGCAGCTCTTAACATCGATGTCTTGAGAGTCAATGAGGGTGAAGAGGTGAGTAAGGAGCAGCGCTGGAATAAAAGGGCGAGGGAAGCTGGATATCCCTGAGAAAACCTGCCGACCAGTGGCATCGTCCAGCACTATTCTCACATTCGAAAATCCAGGAGCGGCCCCACCGGGAATCGCAGCCAGTTTGCATAGGCATAGGTGGCTGGTGAGTAGTCTAGTCACTACACTACCGTGGCACCAAGGCGTTCAAGCAAACAACCTGAGAAGTGGGACGTTTGTGGTGAATTATTTAACCAGCCATGATAACGGTACAACGAATTTAATTACGCGATAACTGACATGTAACACCCAAGAAATTTTTAATTTCGATTTTTTTAGAACGCAGTAATACGTGCCAGCGAAAAACGAGGCGATAAACACTGGATACATCTGGCCTCTTTCATCGTCATTATTTTCAATGAAAACGGACTCTTCCAAAGTAGCCGTGAGGAAATAAAAATAAAAAAATTAAAACGAATAGAACTGCACCTTCTGCTGCCCCACTCTAGCGGGCTGTAGCCTACATATTTTTCCCTCTCTGGCTTAGCAAGGCGGTCCTTTGGGTCCGGAGCAGACGTAAGGAGCCGTAAAAAACGTGGATTATAAAAAGCCTTACATAACGACAAAGTTCCTTTTTTTCAACCTCTCGGCAGTCAAGTTCCAAAATCCAGATTATCCCACGCTGCGAAGGAAACGGAATAAAAATATTTGCGTTCTCAATAGCTAGCAGCGCGAAACACGTAGAAAAAGCAGCAAGTTTTAGACTTGACGAAACCGAACCTCAATAACACCCGTGTACAGTCACCCGAGGAAGATTTCTACATTCGTTTTAGTTTTCATCTGGCTGCAAGTTAAGAGCTGAGCATTTCTGTTACTTAATCCGCAGAAGTTTTTAACACATTGAGTGCTGCCGAAGTGTTATACCGTCGTCGGAATGTAACTGAGTTGTGTGCAGTTTGCCGTGACATTTCGACATCCGCATTCTTTACCGACATGGACGAGGAAATATTACTTCGCCTGCACTTTACATAAGGTTCTATGCAAAAAAATATTACGCCTGTATCACTCAAAGTGTAAATTGCTAAAATGAACAGTATGTACTGTATATTATTTTACAGAGGAAAGGATAATTAACTGGGACACTTTCAACTCGGGCGTTATATTTTCAGAGAGCAAGCCAGTAATAAAAGTAGTTTAGTGTTTGAGCAAATAGGACGGTTGTACGTGGGAATTTAGAGAACAGCAGAACTGATGGCGATGCCGTCATGGATATAGGCGACTGACTTCTAGATTTCCTTGATTGTCCGTATATCTACACCGTACTCAAAGTATTAAAATCATTTTTATGGTTTTAACACCTGAATAAGAAGGCACTCATACTTTGGGCGATTTTGTAACTCTTCAACTCTAACGCCCCTGTCAAACTTTCAAATTTCTCTTTCAGACTGCATTCAATAAGTTTGGTAAAATAAAGTTGGTGAGTTGTGACGTCATCGAAACGTCATAAACACCGCCATATTTGCCTGAATGAGTTGGATGTCTTCTGTTACCATCAAACTTTTGAAGATTGACCGTGCTCTATAATTTATTTGATGTTTGACAGGCTCAGCCAATCAGAATCGTGCACGAGAAAAATGGACATCACTGAACTTCAAAATAACGCTGTAAACGAAATAAAGTAATGAAAATAGTTCATTTATGTAAAAGCTATCTGAGCATGAAGCTATTTTAAGTGAATATCGCATTTCATATTAAGAAATAAGATGCATTAAATTGCATTGTGCAGGAAACATCTCTGATAAAAAAATTTAAATTTATTATAGAAGAGAAAAAATATCACAACAGTCATTATATTTCTTCCAGTACAGGACTCCGTGGAACCACAACAGCAGTATCCCACTTTGAAAATAATTTTAATTAAATATTTAGCACATTTTCAAAAACATTTTAATTGATTAGATAAAATTTTTCGGAAGAAAACATTTTATGGCCGTATTTCGTCTTAAAATTTTACTGTCGAATATATATGATGTCGAAAATTTAACAATGTGGCAGGGCCATAAGTGAATTTATACCAAAGTTGAGAGGTAAAGAGGCACATGTTAGAGAATATGGCATAATTTTGGAAAATGCAAAAAAAGTAACTTAGTTATTTTTTATTTTCTCACGAGCAATGCTTGACAGCACGGTCTTCCAGAGCTCGTTTATCGAAGCGTATAAAGCTGGGCTCAAAACCATCCGTCGCTCCGAGACAATTCTGGGGAGATAATTTTTACGTGGTAAGAATTTATGCTGAATTATTGTTTGCATTTAAAATTCTTGAATTAACTACCAAAGATGCTATACGCAGATCCACCGCCTTGCATTTTATTTCAAAGTGCGTATTCGTGTCTACGGAATGTCGTTAGGAGGCGGTGGCGCATCCGTCGGTCCGTCGAAAGTTATAAAGTTTGAGAATTATTTGACTGATTGACGGATAGACAAAAAGGTACCCTGCGATTGGTTGAAGATCACGTGACCGCCGTACGGATGGGTGACTGACGGATGCGACGGAAGGTTGTAACTCCACCTTAAGACTGCAGAAACTGCGCCAAATGAAGAAAAAATAGGAAAAAAAAAATTCAGAATGTTAGCATTTGCATGAAAGCTTGTGTGTACACTGCAATAATGTGCTCGGCGTCCATTGCCGGATGCGAGTAAGAAAAATATAATAGTGGCGTGAGGTAGTAAGTATATTTTAAGTTGAAAATCACGATGCCCCGAGAAGTGTACCGGCAGGATTATGGAAAGAGGATGGGTCGATGGGCGGAGGGGAAAGAGGAATCGTAGCAGACAGGAGCCGCGAGATATTGAATCGATCCTCGGGAGGCAGAGCCAAAGATATCGCTCTTCAATTTCAGCCGACGGATTTCTNGGCAACACATACATAGACCTAATAACCACTTCTCCCAACTCCCCCTTCCACAGGGGCTCCGGCAGCAGGGAGTTGAAACAGGGCAGCGGGGGTGTAGGCGGGAAAAGAAAATATCCCGTAATGAACACGGGGAGGTCTTTCCTGGCTCGCTGCTGGTGAGCCGAGGTTGGTGGCTTTCGCGGGGATGTTTCAATCCCAGGGTGGATTTGCTCGCAGTTTCAACTTCACGAGCGACAAGAACCAGCGCAGACCGAGAGTAAGACATAGTTGCAGACACAAAATGTATTTAGGCCTACTTGAAAAGGCATTTGTTTACGAAGAAACATGCTTTGTTCAATTAGCTAATCTGCTTTTACTCCAAACACCTGCATTCGTTACCCTGAACCGAATAAAGCATTAAAATTAATTCCTTCAGTTTAAAACTTAAGGCGTAGTCTTAAGATGCCAGCAGTGTGGTTTCGAATCCAGGTGCTACTTTCCANCATGCTTTGTTCAATTAGCTAATCTGCTTTTACTCCAAACACCTGCATTCGTTACCCTGAACCGGATAAAGCATTAAAATTTATTCCTTCAGTTTAAAACTTAAGGCGTAGTCTTAAGATGCCAGCAGTGTGGTTTCGAATCCAGGTGCTACTTTCCATTTTTATTACAACCTAAAATGTAATGTGCTTAGAACCATACACCATATGCACCAGCTTGATGTTACACGGTTGGGGCAAATAATTAAAAACAGCCAAATAATTTGTTTTTAACAACATAATATTTAATTGCCCCTACCCGATCAATTCGGTTGTGCCAATCAAACTCTTTTTTATTAAGTAAAACATCATTCTCGGTGAGCGCCATATTTTCGGAACATCGCACCACAATTCAGTAACAAATGCAACGAAACGTTGACATACAGTACACATATTCTCTCTCCAAACACAGTATGTTACGGCTATGGCCGCATTTCAAATATATATATGTCAAATATATATATCTCTTACCAAAACTGTCATCTGTTTGAGATCATAGATTTTTATTAAATGTGGGGTTTTTGAGATCGTTAATTCGTTTATCATTTATACATGCACAGACGATATTAAATTGCAAATGTATGTTTTTAACATACTAAAGGATGAACACCGAAATTGGAAACTGGTAGGAAAAATAATGAACCCCCCCACCCCCTGCCCTTTCCCAGAAATATATTTTCTTTTATCTGATTCGCTGGCATTATGTTACCTTTACGTTATGATGAATTTGGGAAAACCTTTCCCGTTGAAATATTAATTTTATGTTGCTGATAATTCAATGTGAATACACTGCTGTGCTGTCTAAATTTTAACTTAAGGAAAACGTAAAGTTATCGCAACGAACCTCATATAAACTTTAATGTGAATCGGTCTTTATAAGTGTATCAGACGGAATATTAAGGCCGGGACTACGATGACTTTACGTTGCACGTAGCACGCATCACGCTACACTTTCACGTATGCGTAAAACGTGTTCCTTTTGTCTGCTATATTATCATGCTTAACGTAAGCAAGCAAACTTCATGTATTTAATAAAATTTTGGTATTACGTTTTGCTGTTTCTCAGACTGAAACNTGAATAAAATTTTGGTATTACGTTTTGCTGTTTCTCAGACTGAAACAACGTAGTACAACATTTCGTTGTGGTACTGGCATTATAGTAATACAAGACTTGGTAAATAGTTAACATTAGTTCGTCACAACATTATTAATATTACTACAAACATAGACCTTTCAAGATATTACTCAATAGTATTCCTTTTTTGTTGTTGTAGGAACGTTAGACTTTTTTCTGTGTACGGGAAGCACGCTCTTGACACGTGTACAGTTGAAATCGAAATATTGAAGATTCACAACGCTAGAGCTCATAAATTATTTCGGCATCGAGAGNCGACACGTGTACAGTTGAAATCGAAATATTGAAGATTCACAACGCTAGAGCTCATAAATTATTTCGGCATCGAGAGAGTTATAGGTGTTGCGTGAAACGCGAAGTCGTGGTAGTCCCGGCCCGAGGTCGACAGCTGCTTCCCGGCTCGTGTCACCGTCTCGGCAGCCAGGAAGCGGGAAGCACGTCACAAGCTGCGACCTGCTTCCCAGATTGTCCGCCACTAAAGGCACTCCGCCGGCGCTGCGTGCTACTTCGCGTCCGACCTCCCGAGACGAGCAAACTTCTGATCTGTTTCGTGTTCGGCACGCCCCGGCAAACCTCGCTGCTCGCAGCACCAACACTACTTCCGGAAGAACGGTCGTAACCATCGGGGTTTTTATTTCACTAAACTTCGGAACTAGCAGTCTGGAAAAAAATATTGCGAAGAACCACAATCAGATATTATAGGGATCTTTGAAACCGACCGGCCTGTAACAATGCACGAGGTATCCGTCCTACATGCAAACACTCATTTAGCAGTTACGTACAATATTCTCTACGATTTCATTATCTTAACAGCCACTGCAATTTATCGGGGTTAAAGTCAAGAACGGTGGCAAAGGTTATCGTTTAGTGTATTTACAACATCTGAAATATAAATTCACTTAGGTATGCAACAGAATATCTATATACATACGTGANATCGTTTAGTGTATTTACAACATCTGAAATATAAATTCACTTAGGTATGCAACAGAATATCTATATACATACGTGAGAGTGCTTTAAATCTTGGTGAGAAGATATCTGTCAACGATTTGGTCTGCTGATGGTGAAAGTATACAATTCTACTGAGGGTTGAGCGACTTTTGTAAATGTTGCGATAAACCACAAAAAAAATTGATATGGATTTTCGCGGCACCATNTACTGAGGGTTGAGCGACTTTTGTAAATGTTGCGATAAACCACAAAAAAAATTGATATGGATTTTCGCGGCACCATAAATTCCTATGAATGTTGCCAGAATCTACGTTCACAGAAATTATGAAGTACGCGTGCTTCGGTATTTATATGAAATAGTAGTTTTGATAGACTCGTGTGCTAGCAAACATTAGCCGTTTCCGATTTCGTAGCAATCCATACAATTCTCTTGCAGCTCGAAATTCGTTTCCCAAACCCAATTATAACTAAAATTATTTCATTCAAGCTCTAGTCGACTCTTTATTTCTCTGATTCAAGCACGTTACTTGAATAGTTGTTTAAATAACCTAGCAGTGTTGCTTTCCATGCATATTATCTAGGGCATATTGTAAAAATACAAATACGGACGAAGCAATTTAGCTTACAGTTTGTTTTAAAAAAATGTTAAATAAATAGTTTTGTATTTATTAGGAATTAAAATACTTAGATTTACTTTTATTTCATTTACTTGTGCTTTATAACTAAAAATAAAAGGCATATTTTAAGAAAAAAAATTGTGTACGTATTTTTATGAAAAATTCTATTAAATTTGTGTGTCCGGGATTTTTAATTTAATGTGTAGTTAGACACTATGGATTCTTGTAACTCTGCTTAACAGCCGTGATACTTCCCACTGGAAAAAGTAAATGAAGTTANTAGTTAGACACTATGGATTCTTGTAACTCTGCTTAACAGCCGTGATACTTCCCACTGGAAAAAGTAAATGAAGTTACCTCCGTGACAGAATGAAATATTCCCGACGACCACACAGTGGATGCAAATGTGTTTCCATTGTATTTTAACTAAAAAGCCTGTATTCTTCTATATAATAGGGTGACATAGTCTTCTATCGCGCGAGAAAAGGTGACTGCTTTTGTAGTTCTAANTAGTTAGACACTATGGATTCTTGTAACTCTGCTTAACAGCCGTGATACTTCCCACTGGAAAAAGTAAATGAAGTTAACTCCGTGACAGAATGAAATATTCCCGACGACCACACAGTGGATGCAAATGTGTTTCCATTGTATTTTAACTAAAAAACCTGTATTCTTCTATATAATAGGGTGACATAGTCTTCTATCGCGCGAGAAAAGGTGACTGCTTTTGTAGTTCTAAAACACAGTTCACATGTGCGACATTTTGACTTCCGTTATCGGCTGTCATCTTTATAAGAAGCTCTTTCCCCATTCTGCTGCACCATTAAGAAACAACGTTATGTAATAACTGACGTCTGTTATCCGTCATCAGACAGCTGAGCCGCGTGATACTTTAATCGTCCATTCACAAAAACAGCAAATAGCTAATGCAATTCTGTTAACACGCATTGCCACACAATATTTTCGCAGTATAAAACCTGCTCCAAAAATTATTTTATTGTTATTTTATTTTTGCAAAGAAGCTGACCGAAAACTTCCGCAGTGAATATAGTGCAGAGTGTGCGCATGCCAGTTGCGCAAAAACAAAACTGCGTGTTAAAAAAAACCGGACTACTTTTCTTGCTACTCAACTTACGAAACCCCATGGTTTTAGACTAAGGTTGTAGCAGCGTTTACACAAACAAATAATGTTATATGTTACCGCACAACTTTCGACGAATTTCCAACGAAAGTACAAATAAAATCACGTTCTGCAAAACGTTTAATACTTATATACATTTTTTTTTTTTTTTTTTCGTAAAAGAGCGTGTTTCTTGTAAAACCAAATGCCAATAAACTGAGCACTGCTGTTGGGACACGTTAATCTGACAGTTATTTTGGCAATGTCAGTACATGTATCATATGAAGAATATCGAACAACCTCACTTTAAGTGTATAATAGGTAACCTTCTCTATCGCCACTGGCCCAAGGCCCAGTACACGATTTTCTCACGACGGAACACGTTCATTTTCTTTGATAAGAATTTTTGCCTGGTGAATTCGAAGAAGTGTAGAATCGTTGAAGGTGACATTTACGCAATTTACACTCGGGCACGCATCCTGAGACACCATGAAACAAAGCACCTTCACTTTGGAAACTAATCCATGGTGGGGCCACGGTAGCTGAGCGGTTAGACTGCTCGCCTCCCACCAAGGCGGAACCGGATTCAATCCCCAGCCGTTTTACTCCGGATTTTTGCAAGGGGGAATCGTGCCGGACGATGCAGCTGGTTGGCGGGTTTTCTCGGGGATCTCCCGTTTCCACCACCCCTTCATTCCGGCGCTGCTCCATATTCACGTCATTTCGCCCTCATCGGCTCTCAAGACCTCACTGTTAAGAGCCCCCCAAAAAAATTTTTATGTCTCTCTATCTCTCCCTCTCCACTTTCCCCCCCCCTCCTACACTCTCATCCCTTTCTCCTCTTCTCATGTCTCACCTCCTTTTTCACTCCTCCCCTCGTACCCCTCATACACCAACCCACTCTCTTCCCTCAACCACTCTCACTCCCTCTCTAAATATAACCCTCTCCTCTCTCTATCCCTCTCCTCCCTCTCTTTCACCCACCTCTCCTTTCACCAGTTTCTTTCCCTACTCTATGGTCCACTATTCACCTGGACTATTACTCGAATGCGACAAGTGTGCAGCCGGTTAGGGGAATGGCACCAGCGCTAGCAGAAGGTAGGCAGCAGGGGCGCGCGAGGGGTGATCTTATGAGAAGGGGAAAACCACAACCGTTGTTAAATGTCGCATGTGCACTAGCCTGCATGAATATACGCAACAGTATCGCGCGCACCGCAGACGTTCATTGCCGATACAAAAACACGTAAGCTAACTTGTTACATATACACGCACCCATATACATACATAAATACAAAATGCATTTTATCATACTCACGTTTCATACGAGGAACTTCGCTGACGCATGTTGACGATGGTTACGCAGGCCAAAAGATAATTTTTAAGAACAAATAGNAGCTTGTTACATATACACGCACCCATATACATACATAAATACAAAATGCATTTTATCATACTCACCTTTCATACGAGGAACTTCGCTGACGCATGTTGACGATGGTTACGCAGGCCAAAAGATAATTTTTAAGAACAAATAGTGCAATAATGGTAAGTTCACTTCTGCTAGCAGTTTTTGATGTTTCATGTTGGAATTTGAAATTAATTAATATAAATGGTCTACACATATAAAATGAGGTGCAAGTTTAAAGACACTATAATCAGTATGCCGAATCCACAACACATTTTCGGCAACACAGCAAGTTTCTTGAAAACCTGGGACGTTTACATCCGAGCATGTGTAGCTAGTTTTACTGCTGTCCGTAATAGCGTCACCAAGCTCCACAACAAATTTTTCTATCTCCTACTCCATCAGACAGTCACTTTTCCAATACTCCGCTTCTGTCTAATGGACATGTGAAATAGCATTCTCTTACTCTTTCTTGCTGTCATTATTAATAACATCGATCCTGAGCTTTTCAATGCTAACCCCATCTTGACTCTCGAGGTACGTTTTTTTTCTGCAACACGCGATTTCAACATGTTTCAATGGCATTAAGCTCACAGTTGTACAGCGGTTACCACACAACCTCATATATAACCGCACAACCTCATATCCACGTTGTTCTAACATTGTGTCAATGCTATACCTTGCAGGGAGACGTTGACAATGAACCAGCTACAGAAGTTAGCTTTTTGTCATGACTGTTACATTTGGAATGTCGTTTTCCAGCCACACAAAAATATCTGGTTTGGTCGTACCAGGGGTTAGCGCCTTGTTAAAATGTACCGAATGATAGGAAGCGTTATCGAGTACAATCAAACAACATACAGAGAGGTTGGGGGTAAGGTTTTCTTGCACGCATTTTAAAAAGTTCATTCTCGTGGTAGTCCCCACTCTTGGGTTTCGATTTGAATATAACAAATGCCCCAGGAATGAAACCTTGATCACCAACTGCACGTATGATTATCCGTCTCTGTCCTGCGCTGTCATTCTTCAAAACACCCACTGTTTCATTATTTCGCCAACATTTGCTTAATGTTTATGTAGGATGAATCCAGGTTTCATCAACATAAACTACTGTCGTTTTGTTTTCACGAACTTGGTCATTTTGTCACATGCGTCTTACATACATAGCTCTTCAGGCGACATTGCCATTTCTTCCTATTGAAGCAGTTACTTTGTGTTTGCACTTTTTGAAGAGCACCCACATTTTTTTAAGGGGTTTTCCCCAAAACGTTCCTTTTTCAGGAAGATCCATAGCTTGTTTTAAAACCGTTAGTAATTTCTTGGTCGTAGGGGCATCTACTTTAACATTACACACATTCGGTGTGCCGAATTACGCCAAGATCAAAATAAAATAAGCACATCTTTTTACAATTTTTACCCTTTTCAGGTTTATGAAGTTTTTCACAACTCAAATCAGTTTCTTATTCTTAATGTTCTAATTTTGCCAATAGTTCGCACCGATTTACCTATTGCAGCTGCCTCGCGTTCATTAGCATGACATATCGGATGAATAAATTGTCCGGGTGCTTTTTCCTTACCACAAAATTTTATTGCATTCCTTATGAGTTCTCTGCACTGACTGGGTAAAGTTATATTACTTGACTGACTGGCTGGTCATTATTACGCACCTTACGCCACTGCCACATTTATTCCACACCTTGTACCTCTCATTCGTGCGTGCATAAACACTTCCACCCATCACGAACGTGCGAACTCGGGAAATGCTGTGGCACGAGTTATGGCCACTGCTACACTACCCGCCCGCAGCTGAGAGCTTTCTTCCCCTCCGCTAATAGTTGCTAATGGCAGGGTTCGGAGGGAGAGGGGCGACGCCTTGTAGTTCACGTATTTTCCCGGCTTCCCACTTATCGTGGTCAAGTAATATGACAGGGATATCCCAAGGGCGAGTCTCTTCAGCATCCTTGGGACTACAGTGTGATAGAAACGGAGAAGCTAAATAATGCGAGGTCGGGGAAAACGTCAGTACTCCTAGAAAACCTGTTGGGTGGTAAAGGGTTGCATCTCCATTCCGCATAGTGTAGGGTGAGTGAAAACCAATTAATTTTAGCCTTATGTATCAGTTTCTGTGTTGGTTTTTAGGGTACACGACACTTGGCCTGAAAGCATTTGCTCTAAAATTAGGATAAATAAGATTAGGCCAAGTGATTTTGAGCCAAATTATTTTGGGGTAAGTTATTTTAGAACAAATGTACGCATTGAAACATTTTTATGACTAGATACTCTTTAGTCAAAACATTTTAGGCCAAGTGAGGTGCACTAGATTTTTTTTGGATAGTAACATTGCCTAGTTACATTGTGATAAATTTTATATTTCATCCAGTAACGTAACATAAAACAGGCGTAATTATAGGCAGTGATCATGTAAAACCTGAAGCTGTGATTTTGTTTAAACAAGCATAGTAATGATTTCATTGCGTACTTAACCTAGATGATCATCATCTATATCGGGTGGTACTTACACAGCCCCTGTGTCTGACACAGTTCACGTGAAAACCGTGCGCGACCCCGCCGGTAATCGAACGCCGTTCGCCTTGGCAGGAGACCAGCGCTTTATCCGCACGGCCAACCACGCACTGTCGAAGGTGGAGGAGGGGAGGAGGAGGAGGAGGAGGGGTAATCGCCCAGTTTGACAAACATCGCACGTCTCGGCGGCACAGGGGGATGCTGTACCGAGGACTNAGACCACCTCGGCAGGGCCAGATCGATGATGGCTCTAACTGCAGTCCCCTCCCCCACCCCCCTTGCGGTACAGCCCGCCGGAAATAGGGGCGCAACAGCCCTCGGTATTTTCATACGTTGGACGGCGGCCAGGGAACGACTCGGCACTTGTGTGATACCGTCGACTCTCAGTTAGTCGAGTCAATTCTATTTAATAATTCTTCTCGATTGCATATATTTTTACCTCGAGTAATTACGCATATGTATATGTGCTAGCGGAGCATTTCGANAGACCACCTCGGCAGGGCCAGATCGATGATGGCTCTAACTGCAGTCCCCTCCCCCACCCCCCTTGCGGTACAGCCCACCGGAAATAGGGGCGCAACAGCCCTCGGTATTTTCATACGTTGGACGGCGGCCAGGGAACGACTCGGCACTTGTGTGATACCGTCGACTCTCAGTTAGTCGAGTCAATTCTATTTCATAATTCTTCTCGATTGCATATATTTTTACCTCGAGTAATTACGCATATGTATATGTGCTAGCGGAGCATTTCGAAAATTAATTCTACGACGACTTAATGTCTTTGTTAAGATTATTTTTAGTTTTACACACATTAGCAATTTGTAAGGAACTAATTTTCTAATGATTTTATAGCCTCTCTCCATAGACTTCTTTGTCTGGAATCATTATATTTTACAAGTGGCTGAACGAGATAAAATGAGCAGAAAGAAGAAACTAACAAGGGATTTCATTTTAATGTACATTCGAAGCATAAACTGTCTCCTGCATTAACTTTCGGAATGTAAATTCAATTCTCTTCTATTTCAAATGTGTCTTGTAACACTATACTCAAAATGATTTACAATGACATTGGCAAATTAAAACTATTTTCAGCACAGTGTTGTAAGACACATTTGCAAACAGTATCTGCAGTAGCCTACAAAAGAGTTGAATTAAATGAAGTGGGGATTTCGACATGATATTTTTTTTCAATTATCATATTTTAATACGCAATTTTGTAGTACTGTGAATTTGTACAAATTATCAAATTTTTGGTACATTCTGATTGTAACATACTTTAAATTAACATGTTGAGGCGAATAAGACATTTGCTATTCATACAACAATTGCACTTTTTCTAAATGTGATATCCATTGTTGATGATTAACTTTGTTGATTCTCACCTAAGGCGTAATTTTTATAATGTGGTTTCATGAAGAGTGCATGATAATGATATAACTGATAAAACAGTCGTTCATTTTAAATTCTCTGATGTATCTTCAAATAAGTTTTAACAACATATTAATTTTCCTGGTGTAGGGTATTGTGTTTTTTCGTTGCTTGCATCTAAACTGATAAAATTATCTGATAATTTATTGGCTAGATATTACCCTTCCTCGTGTAATAATTTATGTAACAATGAGTTTGCTTAACCTGTTCTGCTATAAAAAGCGTGGAAAACCAAAACGTATTTAACCCTAAAAAACATGTCAAATAATTGTTTCCAATAAATGGATTAAAATCACCAACATTTAACACAGTCACGAAGTTTCCTTTAACTGTTTATTGACTATCCTAAGTCAATTACTGATAATTTATTAACACGTGAGGCAATATTTGTCCTTATAGAAAACTTAAATATTTTAAATACACGTTCTGCAGATTAGTTGCAGTGACTAACAGTAATTTAAAATCGATTCTTTCATCTGCCACTTATCCTCTGATTGCTGCGAACCTTCAAAAGGAAACACAATAAAATGTTAGTTATACGGTCATGGAGCTGTGAAGTGTCCAGTTTGGTCTCAAACTGCGTGGATCGAAGGGTTAAATACTCGCCTTCTACCAAGGCAAACTGGGTTCGATTCTCTGTGTGAGTGCTAGGACGTTCGTATGTGGGCAACGTGGTGGACGTTACCGTCGGACGTAGGGTTTTCTCGAGAGGCACTCCCGTTTCCCTGCCCTTGTATTACGGCGCGGATCCGCCATCATCACATCATTCAACCCTCGCCGGTGTTCTGATACTCGCTATCAAATATCAAACGCATGCCAAAACCTCACAAGTCAAGTCAAATTGTGAGCTGGCTCCTCGCAAGATTGAATCCCCGTTCGCTGGGTGTGGGCATCGAGTGAGAACCAAAACACTTACATTTCGTCTTTCTACGTCCCAATATAACAGGCGAATGCCATATCAAGACCAACGTTTAAAAATTATTAGAAACTCTGTCTATTGGCAAATTATTTAACGTATAATATTTCAATAGTTGGAATTGAAGTACATTTCGTTTTGTTTTAATTAAAGTGGTGTTTGCAATATTAACACATACATACCTCAGAAATATATTGCTGACTCATGAACAGTCAACACTAGATCTGTGGAAATATAAAAGGGCTTTGAAATGTATAGTATCAACTGTGAAAAAATTGTAGAAATGTGTCCTTTGGAAAGTAATCTTGTTTTGAATATTATAATAATATACCGGTTGTAACAAAACTCAATGCTTAAACTTCGAGGAATGGCAAAAATTAACCTAAACTTAAGTTTTTGGTTGGATAACCAATCAATGTTTCACACTCCGTTAAACACGCCTTGACGTAAGTGTGCCACCACGCGGCACTCCGTATTCTGCTTAGAGCGGTGCTCTGGAACAGTATAATACGGTACGTTGTCTGTTGCCAGCTTGAGTGTGTGTTGTTACAAGACGCTGACAGCAAGCTGCTGTACGTTTAAAGCAGAACTGCGGAACAGTATACACGGGGTTGAACAAACAAACACGCACTTGATCTATGCTGCATCCAAGGGTAATTCAAGAGCAGCTACACGCCTTCATGTGGAGGGATATCCTGGACGGCGTGCGAGAAACCATTGAACGTTTGTCGCGACTGATCACCGCTTGAGCGAAACCGGTTAGATGCAGGCAGGTTTTTCAAAATGGGTGCTCGTTATCATGGGTTATTACCATACTTCTTACTGCACAGCATTAATATAGAAATATTCCTTTATTGGTTCACATCTCCGATGCTGGACGTCAGCGCACCCCTGAGTTTTAGAAGGACGTTTTTTGGAACAGGTGGAGAACAACCCATAAACCAGTTCACGACGTGTTGCCCAGCAATTGCATGTCGACCACCTGTCTGTTTGACGTGCGTGGTATGGACAAAGGCTGCGTCCATTTCACACGCAAGGGGTGCAAACACTCCAACCGAACGACTATCCTCGTCGGGTCGAGTTTTGCCCGTGGTACACGCGAAGATGCGCTATGGAATTTAGGTTTCAGACAGTTTACGATGTTCAAACTACGAAGTTTCGTTCACCCGAAATGGGAACGTCTATTTACTGTACTAAACAAATAGTAGTGGGTAGATGGAAAGCGTCACGTCATCTTCATCCATTCCCACCAACAAACATTAAATTACTTTTTACACGAGGACAGGTATTGTTGGGGTTGATTTGGTTGAGCCACGTCTCACTGGTAAACTGTTCCTGTTGGTGCTGGAGAACCCAATGCCTGAGCTCATCGAAGACGTACCTCTTGATATTCGAGGAAAGTAATGTTTTCAACATGACTGCGCAACTCCCCATGTCTCTCGTGACGCCCGAGAGCATATTTGAACCGTAGATTCTGTGATAAATGTATTGGTCGCGGTGGACCCATTGCAAGGCCTCCTCGTTCTTCCGACCTCACCCCACTTNAGCCTGGTGTATGAGACTCCAAAGAATCGGAGGAAGAGTTCATAGCTTAGGTGCTTGCAGCAGCTTACTCTCAACAATGTATGCTTGGGATATTTGAACGAATACCTTAGGCAGGGGCATTTTGATGCATGCCTTTTACTGAAGCAGGAGGCCCCAATTTCAAACAGTTTTTGTGAAAAGTATTAAAATTATATTACAATTTAGGGGGGTGGGGGGCGACGTTGGCTGAGCGGTTATACTGCTCGCCTCTCACCAAGTCGACCCGGTTTCAATCGCCTGCCGGATCACTCTGGATTTTCACAAGGGCGAATCGTGCCGGACAATACCGCTGGTCGGCGGGTTTTCACGGGGATCTCCCGTTTCCCCGCCCTTACATTCTGGCACCGCTCCATCCTCACCTCACTTCACCCTCATCGGTTCTCAAGACCTCGATGTTATGAGCCGCCCAAATATCTCCACTCACTTATTTTGAAATGTAATGTTTTCATAGTCATTCTCAATCACGTAAAAATATACCTCAATTATAAATTGCCATAAACATAGGCTACTTCTTTTGGTATTTTCTAACGTCCTTAGAAGTAAAAGTATTGGATTTTGTTATACCCGGTTTATTTAAGTTTATATTCCTTTCGTATTCGATTATATAAATATATGAAAAACTGATATCGCCAAACACTNACCCGGTTTATTTAAGTTTATATTCCTTTCGTATTCGATTATATAAATATATGAAAAACTGATATCGCCAAACACTTGGATGAAATAATTACTAAGAAAATAAAGTTTACATATTTTGGTTTATTTGCGATTCAACCTTAACTTATGCTGCTNACCCGGTTTATTTAAGTTTATATTCCTTTCGTATTCGATTATATAAATATATGAAAAACTGATATCGCCAAACACTCGGATGAAATAATTACTAAGAAAATAAAGTTTACATATTTTGGTTTATTTGCGATTCAACCTTAAAATATGCTGCTNCGGATGAAATAATTACTAAGAAAATAAAGTTTACATATTTTGGTTTATTTGCGATTCAACCTTAAAATATGCTGCTTCCTTTTTTAATAATTTTTTGTTGCGACAACATTAATTTTGAATGCACGTTTTACAGTCTTAAATATAATGTATTTTGTAATTTTTTTATATTACAATGGTTCCGGAAAACTTCGGAAATACGTTTTCTGTATCTTTGTGATATCGGCGAATGTACACATACTGGGTTGGCATTATTAAGTAAAAGCTACACCGGTTGACATGAAAAGTTGCGCACCAATGTAAGAACCGTTGGATACAAGCCTTATTTTACAAGTGTAACCGTAGAGCAAAGAAATTAATAATTGTAGTAATATTGTTAAACCACGGCAGTGTTCCGCCTAACTGCGGCATAGAAAGAGGCTTCTTTAGTATCTTGTCAGACCGATTCATGTCTTGATACATATATAGATACAACCGAATACGAAATTAAACGCTATGTGTTTCTCTTGAAGAGATATGTCCACTGCTATTGAAAATTACCACATTACGAACACCTAGACAAGAAGAGGACTTGCGTCCCCTTTGAATCCACATATACTCGAAGGGCGAAAAATCAAATGGCTGGACAGGCTACGAAAGTGATGATACATGATGTAAACATTCCTGAGAGCCCATATCCGTGTGCGGCGACCGCCCCCTCGTGGGAAACTTGCTCCCGGCCACTACACCGAGGAAGTTAGGACATGAGGTCGCATGATGTGTGCAGCATCCTGCAGTGTTGTCAGTGATCCTCGCACTACTGCCGGTGGAATACGAGGACTATGACTCACTGGACCATCACGCCAGCAGCAGGAAATGTGTGCCGCTAGAAAGTGGGGCAGTTATTAAAACGCTGACCTGAAGCTCTACAATCTCTGGCATGGTGTCTATCCATTCCCAAATAAAGTCGCTCGTTGCTAAAGACAGCTGGTTGCAAATCGGTAGCAATCCGCGATGATCTCTGCTGATTTCACTGAAAGGGAAAGCGATGAGACAGTTATGTTCAAAGCAGAACATTTAAAATCACTGGGATCGCAACTTGGCCTTTTGCTAGGTTTCTATAAATGCTTCTTGTTAAAACAACATTGTGTCATAATAATATTGCCATTTATCACTATATTATGGACAAGAAAACCGCCGGCTCTCTTCGTGCCCGCTTCAAAAGTGTTTTCTGTCTCGTATAAGACTTTCGGTTCCGTACAGAAATCGTCCCCCCATGTGAGAGTACACTCAAGTCTCCAATGTTCCCAACCAAATACGACTCAGAAGTTCGAACGACTCAAATGAACGGGTAATTGATAGTGTCGTCTGTCCTGCCTACTGCAGTTCTTTTATGTCGTCTCTTTCGACTCCGCAAGTTGTTCGTACGACTTTATTTAGCACCTTCTCCGCCTGACTATTATTAATATTAATCACACCTGATAAGTAAAGTGTGTGTCATATAATGTGGGCTTTTCTGAGAACTGTTTGCATAAGTCACAAAAAAATTATGCCAGAATCCTCGCACGACTTAGGTATGTCATCGACGTAAACAGAATTGTGTGCATATCATCTTTATGTGTGTTTATTTGTCAAATTAAACTACTATGTTCTCATGGTACGAAAATTGTATTGATTGAGATTTATTTATTATGGTTCTGCTCAGCAAGAGCAGATGTGATATTACAGAGTAGTTAAAGCTNATTGTATTGATTGAGATTTATTTATTATGGTTCTGCTCAGCAAGAGCAGATGTGATATTACAGAGTAGTTAAAGCTGTCTACCAACAACTATAGGCTGTGACAACTCGTTGCTGAGTTTCTGGTTCATGATGGGTACAAATCTTGATCACCTTGCAAAATCAGACAGTTCAATCATAAAAAGCTTGGGACCACAGCATCCTACACTACGGGTAATGGGAACCATGTNCTTGCAAAATCAGACAGTTCAATCATAAAAAGCTTGGGACCACAGCATCCTACACTACGGGTAATGGGAACCATGTCACTGTGACACCCAGATGAGATCTCCTCTTCCAGATCTCGCATTCACTGGTGCAAAAATTATGGATTCTTTCGGACATTGCGTTGAAGAGTGTTCGTTACGCTCCAAGTTTGGAAGACGCGACTGACTTTCTACGAACTATTTCAACTTTCACTTTTTCCCGACTTTGTGTTGGTTGTACGTGTAGCGACGTTTNGCGACTGACTTTCTACGAACTATTTCAACTTTCACTTTTTCCCGACTTTGTGTTGGTTGTACGTGTAGCGACGTTTAGAAGTAGATAATAAGTATTCATTCTTAACAATCAAGAAGTTGTAAGCATAATTTCGATACAAATTGAACCCCGGTNGCGACTGACTTTCTACGAACTATTTCAACTTTCACTTTTTCCCGACTTTGTGTTGGTTGTACGTGTAGCGACGTTTGGAAGTAGATAATAAGTATTCATTCTTAACAATCAAGAAGTTGTAAGCATAATTTCGATACAAATTGAACCCCGGTNAGAAGTAGATAATAAGTATTCATTCTTAACAATCAAGAAGTTGTAAGCATAATTTCGATACAAATTGAACCCCGGTTATTATGGCCAACTGTTTGATTTTTAAAAACCCTGACATATTTATGTCCCGCGAAAGTTTTTCGAGAAACTGGTACAAAACATGTAAAACGGGTACTGCCCCGGTAAAATCAAGACGTTTGGTCACCCTGGGGACAGTCAGTTCACATCTTCATACTGTTTGAATCAAACCTTGGAAAATTCGTAATATTCGCCACTTTTTAAAGCCGGTATTACGATGATTTCACGTTTCACGTAGCACGTAACGAGTAACACGTTCACGTAAAACCGGCTACGCCTCGACTAATGTGATTCAAGGAGACATATTACGAAATCAGCTTAGCGCCTGGTGACATGTCATTTTAACGTTAAATTACTGCGACGTTTGTGCTAAGTATTCAGCTTGTTGACAGAGGTGGATTTATCTCGTAATAAACGGGAATATGTGTAGCTGAATGTGTTATTTACTTGTACACGATACCAACGTTTCTGATGGCAGAAGTTTTACCATTAGGTTGTGGAAATGAGAGGAATTTGCGGTTTCCAGTTTTCCCGCTCTGCTTGTCCGCTAACGATACCAGGATGTAGCTGCGCCATTTACAGTCGAGTCAACACGTGTCGACGCGTAAGTGGACGTGCATTATACATCGTGGAAATGAAATAATGCCCGCATGGCGTGCTAACACTGTTGTTTTGGCGCCGTGAGTTGAAGTACTGTAGTACTTGCTATACATGCAAAATTCTGTGTTCACGTTACCGTTATGTGCAGGAAACACTGACGTCACGATTTTTACCACAGAAACTGATAATTGCTTTTGTATAAGAATATAATTGAAAAATAATATGTATAATAACGGGAAAAATAACTCAGGGCAAGAACTGAAAGAGACAACACTGTATAAAGTAAATAAATTGTGTTTGAAGTTTTGAAGTTACCGAAAATGAATAACCGATATGGTCTATCAATGTATAAGATTAACAACTAATGGAANCATGCAAAATTCTGTGTTCACGTTACCGTTATGTGCAGGAAACACTGACGTCACGATTTTTACCACAGAAACTGATGATTGCTTTTGTATAAGAATATAATTGAAAAATAATATGTATAATAACGGGAAAAATTACTCAGGGCAAGAACTGAAAGAGACAACACTGTATAAAGTAAATAAATTGCGTTTGAAGTTTTGAAGTTACCGAAAATGAATAACCGATATGGTCTATCAATGTATAAGATTAACAACTAATGGAANCGTTTGAAGTTTTGAAGTTACCGAAAATGAATAACCGATATGGTCTATCAATGTATAAGATTAACAACTAATGGAATAACTTTACGACTGTTCACCAGCACAGAAAATAAGTGTAAATTTTCACCATAGCAAAGTTTGACATTACGGTCAATCTAGAAGTACTCTAAAGATTAAAATGCAGCAAGTTTCATAACAAAAGCTGATGTTGGATAGCAAACATGAATTTCGAGAAAAAAATACCATGCTGAATTTTTAAACTATCGTAGAAATAATATGCGACTTTCGAATACCATGTATCGTCTTAAAGATATATACTAAACTTAAATAAGTTTGGCAACATTTTAAAATAAGTTTCAGTAATGCGAGACCTCGGTTGTTATGCTAGGTAAGGCGTCTAATTCGCGTCGAGCACCGGCCAGAGTCAGTTTATGAGAGTCGAATCAGTAATAAACTGGTTCAGAATTCATTTGAATCCCAGGAATTCAGTTTTATTTGGTTTTTGAGTAATATATGGTAAAACGTAACATCCAACTTTACACTTCTCATCCAAGTTATGGTGTTTAGAAACGGTGCGGTTCTTGAGATAACGTATACTACTAACGTTTTACTGTAAATAATTTATTAACTGCATTTCTACATTTTTTAAATAATTTTTGTGGGAGTATCAAACTTGTTATAAGCGAGAAAAAAAAAACAT
Organism: Clitarchus hookeri; assembly: GCA_002778355.1. NCBI lineage: Eukaryota > Metazoa > Arthropoda > Insecta > Phasmatodea > Phasmatidae > Clitarchus > Clitarchus hookeri. The sequence continues at coordinate 89,839 of NQII01007845.1, read as the reverse complement.
TTTATATTTTTACAGAAAAATGGNAAATAATTTTTGTGGGAGTATCAAACTTGTTATAAGCGAGAAAAAAAAAACATTTTATATTTTTACAGAAAAATGGCATGTCATAAGTTTTCGTGTTTTCTATGATCATTGTTTCTTCTTTGTATTAAATGCTTTTCGATTTTCGGAGCTCTTGAAAGTTTTCTTGTGAAATACGATACAAGTATTCGCAAAACATAATATTTTACAAACCGAGAAATGCGACATACATATAAATATTTGTTCCTAACGCTTAATTAATGAAAAAAAAAAAAGATCCAACAGAATGTTATTTACGGAAGCATATGTATAAACATTACAAAAAATTAGGCCGCTTTAATTGAAACTTAGACGATAAACTTAACAAAAATAATACTTTTTTAAATTTTCAAAATACACCGTAAGCATATAATACTCTTTTGAACGCGTTCAAGATCAAATATTTTACTGTAAAGGTTNAAATAATTTTTGTGGGAGTATCAAACTTGTTATAAGCGAGAAAAAAAAAACATTTTATATTTTTACAGAAAAATGGTATGTCATAAGTTTTCGTGTTTTCTATGATCATTGTTTCTTCTTTGTATTAAATGCTTTTCGATTTTCGGAGCTCCTGAAAGTTTTCTTGTGAAATACGATACAAGTATTCGCAAAACATAATATTTTACAAACCGAGAAATGCGACATACATATAAATATTTGTTCCTAACGCTTAATTAATGAAAAAAAAAAAAGATCCAACAGAATGTTATTTACGGAAGCATATGTATAAACATTACAAAAAATTAGGCCGCTTTAATTGAAACTTAGACGATAAACTTAACAAAAATAATACTTTTTTGAATTTTCAAAATACACCGTAAGCATATAATACTCTTTTGAACGCGTTCAAGATCAAATATTTTACTGTAAAGGTTTTGCACATAATATTAAAGTTACACATTAGAATGGAAATTATATAATACTTTTACGCAAGCAGTTCACTAGGAACGTCAGTCATAAAATTTTATAATAAGCAATAAAGTGAAGTCTTCATTGCAGTTTAACGTGCTGCTTATCCCAGAAACGTAAAAGCTGCAAGTAAAGTGATGATTTCCATCATCCTTCTGGATCATATTATTAAATACATAGTTCTGTATCCAGACATTTCCATGACGTTGCTGTCACAGAGGACTTAAATACGTAAAATAATTGTGATAGACTTTGCGGAGGTCTCTGAACAAGCGAATTAAAAGGAAGGACTTGAACGTCTGACCTTTACAGTTACCTTGCATCGTAGGAAGCAAGGCAGCAGTATTTTCTGCCCATTTTGAACTTCCACTGCCATCGAGATTTGTAAGCCTCCAAGCGTTACCATCCCGTCTGGACTTCTGATTAACCTTTTCAACCAAGTGTACCGGTGTTACATTTTTTTTTTCCCCTTTTTTTTCTTCTGCCAGCTTGCAAGAGTTATATTTGATATGTTGGAACCTATCGTGTCTGTATGCCAATAGTTCCGCGCTACCATAGCTAGCTCACGAACCGATATACTCCTATGCATTTTCATAGCTTCGTCTTAACACCATTTCAGATAATGGGCGGAGTTGTGGTTCACTTCCTTTCCAAACTTGCAGACGTCGTGCCCGTGTGCTACTTATGCGTTGTGCGCTCGTGTATTGTGCGTTACGGTGCTGCCGTAATATGCGTCAGATTGTTGCATGCCTGTATGAGTGACTGGTGATGTCAATAACTACTTTTATCCTACTTAAAATTCTTCGAAACGAATGGCATTTCCTTTTACTGGGTTGGGTGGCGCTCTAATTTCGTTTCGGCTACTTCACTTATTAAGTGTTCCATTCAAGTAACTCGGAAGTTACGGTAAATAACCTATAAGTTAAAATACTAAAAATCACGCTTTTCAGCGTACGATCGCAAAATTGCACTTAAATGATGGTAATGTTTAGTTATGGCTCTCACATGCTTCAAACATTCAACTAAAATTTAAAAAGGCTGGCCCCACGTAGACAAAGTCATATGTAAAACTGATATGTGTATATGAATATATATGTGTGTGCGCGATTGTGTGTGTGAGAATATAATACTCTTAACGTTTCACTAGGTCTCAATCTGCTTTTTTATGAAATTGTAAAGGTGTATCTACAGTTCAAATGCAACGCAGATAATTAAATTATTGCCAACACCCACAATTCTGCAATTATATTTTTTCAATATATATTTTCGTCTCCAAGCTATCTTGTCCTGTGAAAGTATCTTATTGTCTCAAGAAACAGTTTAAACATGACAAACATACGATAGTCATAATTAACTTGTAGAAAATGTAAAACTTCGTGGCGCTATGCTCCACGGCTCTCCGTGTCCTTGAAATTTGAATGTTTGTTCATTGGCTCCTTACGAAGTAGGTGGCAAATTATAAATTTTAAAATGTACCTCGTGATTTGGGTCTTCATTATGGGCTCAGAATCCGGCGGGATACCCTGAAGTTATTACCCACAATTTGAACAAATAAATTGTTTTCGTAATTTACTACCAGGAGCAAATAAAAACTTACTTTGTGTCGTGGATCTAATGCACGCATGTATTTTACAAAAGGCGAAGGTCCAACTTTAAAATAATGTAAATTGAACCACATTTATGTATAGATTTTGTGAAATACAGGCTGCATTTCAGCAATATTTTAATTTATTTCCGGATTGTATGTATACTTCTTGTAAACGAATTTTCAGCATAACAAAGAAAAAACTTTTTTTTTATTGAGGATAACAAGCAATTTGCGCACCCATTGTCTAGGCTTTAGCGTCGTGATTGAGGAGATCTGAAATTACGTTCACTCTTAAGACCCTACAGCGNAAATTACGTTCACTCTTAAGACCCTACAGCGTCCCTTTTTTTGACAACTTCTGCTTTCTAAAATTCATAAAGATTGAAATCATCATTACGGAGAAACGATTCTGATGTTAAGAATCCCCAATCGTTAATATGCACTACCAGTGTAAAATTCATACAAAGAGTTCTAGGACGATTGAAAAAAAATGTGCCTTTGTTTAAAATATACGGACTAATTTTCATTCCTTTAAATATTAATAGCAGCCAACTTCCGTAGCGTAGTTGTTCGGAATGAAAATTTGTTGTCACAGTTGTTNAATTCCTTTAAATATTAATAGCAGCCAACTTCCGTAGCGTAGTTGTTCGGAATGAAAATTTGTTGTCACAGTTGTTCTGATTTTGAATCCCAGGAAAGGTAAGGGTGTAGGTTTTTTTCCGGTTTAAGATTATGTCATGCTGACAAACTGTTTCTCGGTTAGCCTTCCCGCGTAAAAGAAGCTGGCCACTAAAACCTTTTACTATATTCTATGTGTACGAAATGCTGTTCAACTCGTATCCGTTACAGGCAAGTAGTATTTCCTCTCATAAGAAAATCTAGACTGAATATTTATTGCATAATGCGACCTCGAAATCACAATTTCAGTGTTTTTTTGGAGCGCACAACTAATATAAAATAACTCACCTACCATAGTGAGATAATTAACAACGAAATAAGATACCCAGAATTACTTCAAGTAACCTTTAAAATCACGCTACTAAANAACCTATATTGTGGCACATGTGTAGCCTATATTGTGACACATACGTAACCTATATTGTGGCACAAACAACGTAACCATATATTGTGGCACATGCAGTGTAACCTATATTGTGGCTCACACAGCGTTAGCTTCACCTAACACTCCTAGACCTAGGAAAAAAAATCTTTATCTTAACGTGTAATTTACTAACGGCATTTTGACAGTGTATATAGTATATGCGATAGAATATAATGTAATGCTTTATGTCATTTGTACACTTATATAAAATGTTTTAGGACTACATATATTTTTCACCACAATACAATACAGTAATTCGGGGTTACTTTGTGCAAATTCAGGGTAACATTGCATAAAACATTTTCAATTAAAATTAGGGTTTTTATTGGTCTCACCTTGAGGTTTGACTTACTAGTTAGCAGTTTTATTAATTGTTATTAACCCAGTAAAGTGCACGGAATCATGCGTTGATCATAAATCATATTAGCAGGTGGTTGAAAGTTTCCAACACTGCTGGAAAGTTACCCCTGAAAGAAGAGTTAGGAACGATAGTTTCGTATATTTGGATGCAATAAACATTGTATCTCATATATATTTAAATAACTCTTTATTATGATTATTTATCAAATATAATTTCAGTATAAATTTTTTTTGTTTAAGTGACTCGTTGAAATATTAGAATACCATCACAGGTAATTTCATATGTTTTACTGTCAAACTTTTACAATAAAAAACTGACAAAATTAATTTTCGCACCACTCTCAAAATATAAAAAAGGAAATTTAGCCCTACACGAATATATATGTAGGATATCTATTCATATACGTGTACGTAATGGTAGAGTCTAAAAAAATTTTTTTGTATAGCCGACAGGCATCGAAATTGAAATGGATCCTACCATCAACAATAGGCCGAGTCAGCAAACCCCAGCTTGCAGTCAAATCCTTCAATAGACGGAACATGGCGAAAAAATTGGTAGTAAGTCTCGTCTGAGGCCTNTGGATCCTACCATCAACAATAGGCCGAGTCAGCAAACCCCAGCTTGCAGTCAAATCCTTCAATAGACGGAACATGGCAAAAAAAATTGGTAGTAAGTCTCGTCTGAGGCCGTAAACGAGTTTCCGATCCAGAATCGGGAGCGCAAAAAAAAATACAAATACAAATAAGCCAGCGTGGGTTTCAATTNTTAAACGAGTTTCCGATCCAGAATCGGGAGCGCAAAAAAAAATACAAATACAAATAAGCCAGCGTGGGTTTCAATTCGCTACGAATAAAAGTTAACGTTCCGGTAAATTGTTACTCGCGGTAGTTTGAGAGAGATAGTTGCCTCGCTCCGTCCCGTCCTCGAACCGTGTTCGTCACGGATAATAAACCAACCAGAATACTAGGCACGGCCAGGGAGTGTACTGGTTACGGCCCAGGAGTGAACTGGGCACAGTCCGGGAGTGTACTGGTTACGGCCCAGGAGTGAACTGGGCACAGTCCGGGAGTGAACTGGGCACAGTCCGGGAGTGTACTGGGTACAGCCCGGGAGTGTACTGGNAAGGGGGTGGGGTAAGGGGGTGAGGGAAGTGAGCCAAAGGCGTGCTGTAATCCTCCAAACTGTCACGCGACAATATATTGTGGCACATACAGTGTAACCTTTGTGGCACATACGTAACCTATATTGTGGCACATGTGTAGCCTATATTGTGACACATACGTAACCTATATTGTGGCACAAACAACGTAACCNAACCTATATTGTGGCACATGTGTAGCCTATATTGTGACACATACGTAACCTATATTGTGGCACAAACAACGTAACCTATATTGTGGCACATGCAGTGTAACCTATATTGTGGCACATACAGCGTTAGCTTCACCTAACACTCCTAGACCTAGGAAAAAAAATCTTTATCTTAACGTGTAATTTACTAACGGCATTTTGACAGTGTATATAGTATATGCGATAGAATATAATGTAATGCTTTATGTTATTTGTACATTTATATAAAATGTTTTAGGACTACATATTTTTTTCACCACAATACAATAAAGTAATTCGGGGTTACTTTGTGCAAATTCAGGGTAACATTACATAACACATTTTCAATTAAAATTAGGGCTTTATTGGTCTCACCTTGAGGTTTGACTTACTAGTTAGCAGTTTTATTAATTGTTAATAACCCAGTAAAGTGCACGGAATCATGCGTTCATCAAAAATCCTATTAGCAGGTGGTTGAAAGTTTCCAACACTGCTGGAAAGTTACCCCTGAAAGAAGAGTTAGGAACGATAGTTTCGTATATTTGGATGCAATAAACATTGTATCTCATATATATTTAAATAACTCTTTATTATGATTATTTATCAAATATAATTTCAGTATAAATTTTTTTTGTTTAAGTGACTCGTTGAAATATTAGAATACCATCACAGGTAATTTCATATGTTTTACTGTCAAACTTTTACAATAAAAAACTGACAAAATTAATTTTCGCACCACTCTCAAAATATAAAAAAGGAAATTTAGCCCTACACGAATATATATGTAGGATATCTATTCATATACGTGTACGTAATGGTAGAGTCTAAAAAATCATTTTTATATAGCCGACAGGCATCGAAATTGAGATGGATCCTACCATCAACAATAGGTCGAGTCAGCAAACCCCAGCTTGCAGTCAAATCCTTCAATAGACGGAACATGGCAAAAAAATTGGTAGTAAGTCTCGTCTGAGGCCGTAAACGAGTTTCCGATACAGAATCAGGAGCGCAAAAAAAAAAAATACAAATACAAATAAGCCAGCGTGGGTTTCAATTCGCTGCGAATAAAAGTTAACGTTCCGGTAAATTGTTACTCGCGGTAGTTTGAGAGAGATGGTTGCCTCGCTCCGCCCCGTTGACGTACAACAATGCGAAGATACGTCGAGTGCAGTTGTGGCCCCCCTAGTGGAACGCTGAAACGTGTTTGCGTAACACTTTGGCGAGCTTCGAGCTTGAGCACGGAGACCAGCAGTCTTCTCTGCTCACGCGTGTCTGGACCACAGACTAAAGATGAGGTAGACAGCTTTTTGGTCTTCTACGCATGTACCCAAATTGAAATCAACTTATGAAAATATCGCTGTTTGTAACTGCATACATTTGAACGTGAACAATTACTACAATACTCACAGTTAATTTGGCAGTTACAAATGATACCGACAGGTGGAATTCGTCAACAGGTGCGTTCGTACAATTAACGTTTACTGAATTGTGTATAGTGTTTATTTCTTCCGGGTATGTCAGAGTGACGTTGTCTCAAAGACAATTATATGATAATTTTAAGTCACTCCAAATTATGACTATAATCACAAGTATTATTGTGTTGTTTATGTTTAGAGAGAAGACGACTGACGTATAATATTGAAGTCGGCACATTACAGGTAATATTTATAACTGTTCTTTTCTATAACGTATTTCCTCGGTTATTTCACTGGGACTCGATATCATGTGTCGACTTATAGGAAGTGACGTAACGGTCAAATACTTTTCGACCTCACGAAGACACCGTAATTACTATTAGTATTATATTATTATAATAATTGATGAATGAACTTGATTATGAAAGATTTCATGTACGGCTTTCTCCGGGTTCGGACTGTGGGTTGTGCGGGCCGATACTAACACCATCACCAGACTGCGGTGAATCACAGTGTATCTTATAACAAATATCAATTGTGTCTAGATGGAGTATCTTTTGTCTGTCATTTTTCAGGATAGCGCCACATGAATAAATGAATTGTTGTCATATCTTCGGAAACGATTGATTCCTACCAAATTTGGCAAACATACTGCAGCAGATTATGTAAAAAGGTATGTTTTTAGTACATCATGCGGTTATTTTTAAAATTGCAGACATATAGCCATTTTACCATAGAACACTACATCGTCGAGACCATGTCATGAAGTCTGCGAAGTCGGTGACCTTAGCTGTGACAGCGACATCTGCGCTCCACAGTATCTCCTCTGCTCTGCACCGTTAGCCATTTCATCGACGCCGCACTCTGAAAACTTCACGGCCACGTTGTTTCCCCAGCATTCAACTACACGCGTTTTTGTGACGTGCGTATCAAACTACATTGAAAGGTTTACACATTTCCTTGTTACCTTCTCGTATAATGTAATCCTCTTGACGACAAGAAACTCGAAAACTTGTTTATCTCCCGTGGTTAATGCTACGGACGAGTTCCTAGCCAAACAGTCAATATTTACCTATTTGTAAATTGGGTCAAACTGCACTCAACAATAATATTCACGTCACACGAAAACAACGTTAATTAATTCCATTGTGCACAATGCACAGTTTNTTAATTCCATTGTGCACGATGCACAGTTTAATTAATTAGACTATATATTACAATATGTCTGCACCCACAAACTTCCTAGCGTGCTTATAAGCATAAAAAAAACAACGAAAATTAATTCCATTGTGCACGATTCACAGTTTCATTAATTAGGCTATATATTAAAATATGTCTGCACCCACAAACTTCCTAGCGTGCTTATAAGCATAAAAAAAACAACAAAAATTAAAATTAAGCCATTAAAATTGAAGAATGTAAATTTTTGTTTCTACTTCTACATGAAAAATCCGCGGAAANCTGGGTACGGCCCGGGAGTGAACTGGGCACAGTCCGGGAGTGTACTGGGTACGGCCCGGGAGTGAACTGGGCACAGCCCGGGAGTGAACTGGGCACAGTCTGGAAGTGTACTGGGTACGGCCCGGGAGTGCACTGGGCACGGCCAGGAAGTGCGCGTGATAGGCGAGTTTGGGATACGCGGGACCAGAGGACGACGTACAACAATGCGAAGATACGTCGAGCGCAGTTGTGGACCCCCGAGTGGAACGCTGAAACGTGTTTGCGTAACACTTTGGCGAGCTTTGAGCTTGAGCACGGAGACCAGCAGTCTTCTCTGCTCACGCGTGTCTGGACCACAGACTAAAGACNGCAGTCTTCTCTGCTCACGCGTGTCTGGACCACAGACTAAAGACGAGGTAGACAGCTTTTTGGTCTTCTACGCATGTACCCAAATTGAAATCAACTTATGAAAATATCGCTGTTTGTAACTGCATACATTTGAACGTGAACAATTACTACAATACTCACAGTTAATTTGGCAGTTACAAATGATACCGACAGGTGGAATTCGTCAACAGGTGCGTTCGTACAATTAACGTTTACTGAATTGTGTATAGTGTTTATTTCTTCCGGGTATGTCAGAGTGACGTTGTCTCAAAGACAATTATATGATAATTTTAAGTCACTCCAAATTATGACTATAATCACAAGTATTATTGTGTTGTTTATGTTTAGAGAGAAGACGACTGACGTATAATATTGAAGTCGGCACATTACAGGTAATATTTATAACTGTTCTTTTCTATAACGTATTTCCTCGGTTATTTCACTGGGATTCGATATCATGTGTCGACTTATAGGAAGTGACGTAACGGTCAAATACTTTTCGACCTCACGAAGACACCGTAATTACTATTAGTATTATATTATTATAATACTTGATGAATGAACTTGATTATGAAAGACTTCATGTACGGCTTTCTCCGGGTTCGGACTGTGGGTTGTGCGGGCCGATACTAACACCATCATCAGACTGCAGTGAATCACAGTGTATCTTATAGATATAACAAATATCAATTGTGTCTAGATGGAGTATCTTTTGTCTGTCATTTTTCAGGATAGCGCCACATGAATAAATGAATTGTTGTCATATCTTCGGAAACGATTGATTCCTACCAAATTTGGCAAACATACTGCAGCAGATTATGTAAAAAGGTATGTTTTTAGTACATCATGCGGTTATTTTTAAAATTGCAGACATATAGCCATTTTACCATAGAACACTACATCGTCGAGACCATGTCATGAAGTCTGCGAAGTCGGTGACCTTAGCTGTGACAGCGACATCTGCGCTCCACAGTATCTCCTCTGCTCTGCACCGTTAGCCATTTCATCGACGCCGCACGCTGAAAACTTCACGGCCACGTTGTTTCCCCAGCATTCATCTGCACGCGTTTTTGTGACGTGCGTATCAAACTACATTGAAAGGTTTACACATTTCCTTGTTACCTTCTCGTATAATGTAATCCTCTTGACGACAAGAAACTCGAAAACTTGTTTATCTCCCGTGGTTAATGCTACGGACGAGTTCCTAGCCAAACAGTCAATATTTACCTATTTGTAAATTGGGTCAAACTGCACTCAACAATAATATTCACGTCACACGAAAACAACGTTAATTAATTCCATTGTGCACAATGCACAGTTTCATTAATTAGGCTATATATTAAAATATGTCTGCACCCACAAACATCCTAGCGTGCTTATAAGCATAAAAAAAACAACGAAAATTAAAATTAAGCCATTAAAATTGAAGAATGTAAATTTTTGTTTCTACTTCTACATGAAAAATCCGCGGAAANGAAAATTAAAATTAAGCCATTAAAATTGAAGAATGTAAATTTTTGTTTCTACTTCTACATGAAAAATCCGCGGAAACTCTGTCGCCAAAAAATATTGTGTATGACTACAAAACGTTTCCATGTAAAATAATAATAATATATTAAATATTACAGGCTTTTAATACAACTTGAACAATGGAGAAGTAGAAATAAAATTTTTTCGTGTTCTCTGAAACTGCTATAATGAAAAATGAGACGAAATCAATCATTTCAATTTGCATTCGCGAAAAAATTGAAATAATACCTCATCGGCACCGAGATACCAAAAACCTATCGTCAAAATAATATTTAAAAAAACTTGCTACGTTGGTCCTGTAAAATTATTAACATATGGTATTTATGGTTTACTGGAAGTGTTGAAAATGTCCTCCACCATCGTCTGTGCGGTGTATAGACGCTTTGAGATAGTTTTAATTGGCAATGTGGCGGGTAGTGACCACCAAAAAGAAGACCATTTTTATTAATTAAGTCTTACTGCTAGACTGCCAGTCTTGTATAATTCTGACCGGAAAAATATTTTATGCAACAAGAGGGTAGCCACAGCTATTGTTTTCTTTGCCGTGGGAGTGTAATCTTAGGTTGAAGATCCCGGTAGCATAAAATNAAGAGGGTAGCCACAGCTATTGTTTTCTTTGCCGTGGGAGTGTAATCTTAGGTTGAAGATCCCGGTAGCATAAAATTAAGTTCAGAAAATTTTCAATAAATGTACTCATTTCCGAAATTTCACAAAAATGTTGCTTCAAAACTCAATTTTTATCGGCTTTAATCTTTATAATATTCATACAAGGCACAAAGTGTCCCATATATTTCCCACCCGATTGAGCACTAGGAAACACCTCACGAAATTTGTCGGTCAAATTCAGCCCCATGAATAAATTTTGTGTTTATACTGATTTCGAGGTTTCTATAGTTTTTTTTTGTATGCGTTACTTTATGTCAACTATTGCTGTATGTGAGAGTTTTGCTAATTGAAATGTAAAGTCAATTAAAAAAATATATCGAAATATATCACTTGGTTCAAATTATGTTCTTAATTTTATGTTTCGAAAATTCGCACACTGCGAATCCTTTCCGTAGCACTACATATAACGTTGTGTTTTATTNAAGAGGGTAGCCACAGCTATTGTTTTCTTTGCCGTGGGAGTGTAATCTTAGGTTGAAGATCCCGGTAGCATAAAATGAAGTTCAGAAAATTTTCAATAAATGTACTCATTTCCGAAATTTCACAAAAATTTTGTTTCAAAACTCAATTTTTAACGGCTTTAATCTTTATAATATTCATACAAGGCACAAAGTGTCCCATATATTTCCCACCCGATTGAGCACTAGGAAACACCTCACGAAATTTGTCGGTCAAATTCAGCCCCATGAATAAATTTTGTGTATATACTGATTTCGAGGTTTCTATAGTTTTTTTTTTGTATGCGTTACTTTATGTCAACTATTGCTGTATGTGAGAGTTTTGCTAATTGAAATGTAAAGTCAATTAAAAACATATATCGAAATATATCACTTGGTTCAAATTATGGTCTTAATTTTATGTTTCGAAAATTCGCACACTGCGAATCCTTTCCGTAGCACTACATATAACGTTGTGTTTTATTNGTCTTAATTTTATGTTTCGAAAATTCGCACACTGCGAATCCTTTCCGTAGCACTACATATAACGTTGTGTTTTATTAAGCTACAACATATATTAAGTTTTGTTCCACACTAAAACTCTTTTTGCAAACATTGTTAATTGAACATAAGTAAAATATTAATTGCGTCTTTTTAAGATAGTCGTGTAAACAGAAGAACATGCGATACAAGCCAGATGCCACATTTCCTCAAGTCTGAATGAGTTTCGTTGCCAAATATATACCAACACTTCAAACAACTCAGCAAGGAGTTCGCAATCACGAGTTCATCGTTTGTTCTCGCCGAGTTTCGTAACTCGCTTTTCTGAACAATTTCGCAATCAGGCGCGTAATGAGCAAATAACGAAGAAGTAAATTTATTCCTGTTTTATATTTTTTCTGGCAAAACACACCTAATCGCATAGATGAACATCAACGCATAGTTTATTATAGTCCCACCATTCCGAGGTCTGGTTTGTTTAATAATAATATAGGAACTAGGGTTTAAATAGCACGTTCGTATGGTTTCACATCATAAACAAATTATAATATGTTTAATGTATTATTATATAATATACAACTAATATTATATAAGACCTAATATTTTAGATATTATTTATTATATTTGAATGTATATCTAATAGCAAATAATAATAAATTGTATAGGTAACGACTGTTTATTAGTTTTCGTAACTTTTCCGCAGCAGAGCACATATAAAACTCTAGCCGTAAAGTTTTCAGTGTGCACACTTTATTACTTAATATCATATAATAAACATATTTTTATACTATGTTTCTTTTTTTATGCATTAAGAAAAGTGTTGACCCGATTGAAGCTTCACATGTATGGTACCATAAAACGTTTCAAAATATTTATCCTCTTTGTTTTAATCACACACTTTTATAGGGCAAAAATATTGCTGCAAAATAATATTACGTATTTGTTAGTTGCAACTTTCTCAAAATGTTGGTGATCCGTTTTGGTGGAATAATATGGTTAAACAGGACTTCTGAAACAATCTGTGTGAAATGGATTGTTGGATACACAGAGAAAAGCTTTTCGTTGAATAAAAGAAAGATGGTTTTGCGCAATCAANCTGTGTGAAATGGATTGTTGGATACACAGAGAAAAGCTTTTCGTTGAATAAAAGAAAGATGGTTTTGCGCAATCAATTTAAGTTTTTGTAGGGGCATTGAAATAATTTGTTGCTGAAACGAAATTATTTTCTTGTTCTTATTTGGTTACCGCGAACTAAGATTTGGTTGGTGCAACTAAAGTGATGTTTGGCTCCGCGTTCATTAAACAGTTTCGGTAAGTATAAAAAAAAACTCAAAGTCCTACTTTGACTACCTGCGTCCGAGGGTGATGTCTTAACAACCTCAGTTAAATTGACTACGAGTGAATTCGCAANCTGTGTGAAATGGATTGTTGGATACACAGAGAAAAGCTTTTCGTTGAATAAAAGAAAGATGGTTTTGCGCAATCAAATTAAGTTTTTGTGTAGGGGCATTGAAATAATTTGTTGCTGAAACGAAATTATTTTCTTGTTCTTATTTGGTTACCGCGAACTAAGATTTGGTTGGTGCCACTAAAGTGATGTTTGGCTCCGCGTTCATTAAACAGTTTCGGTAAGTATAAAAAAAAACTCAAATTCCTACTTTGACTACCTGCGTCCGAGGGTGATGTCTTAACAACCTCAGTTAAATTGACTACGAGTGAATTCGCAANGTCCTACTTTGACTACCTGCGTCCGAGGGTGATGTCTTAACAACCTCAGTTAAATTGACTACGAGTGAATTCGCAATGTTTTAAAATAAATGTATTTAAAATATTAAATAACATGCGCAAATAAATATTTCAAGTTTTGCATCTTTCCTTTGTAGTTAACGGTTGCACTTAGTTTGTAAGAATGTTTATACCATTATTATGCAACACTACATTCACAAACAAGAACTTTTAATATCGCAATTGTCACTAAAATATTAAAACAAACTCTCGCGTTGTATTTTTGAAAGAAGTTATTAAGATTCTATATTAATATCGTTGGTGCTTGTGTGTAGTCTTTCAGCAAATATTGTACCATATATTTTTACTAATTTTACCATTAAGGATATATAATTTTACAAACGTTGAATTTGCGCGTACTAAATATTTTTACATAATCTTAACCTGTTTCAAACTGCTTTTATAATAATATCTTGAATTCTCTTATAGAGCCTGGTACATACAATATTTTTTGTTAAAGGAAATAAAGTTTATTAAAAAAAATATATATGTATACCAAGACACAATCCAATATTGATAGTTAAACAGCAAAAGTTCAAATCACCAACACTAAATTTTAAATTGTGTGCTTCAATTAGAAGAATAATTAAAGAATTTTTTAGTAGCAGATACAGCAATGATTTCGAACGTATAGTTATAAAAAGTAACTCGAGAAATCTTTTACCGCAAATATAAATCATGCAATCTTTAATCTCGTACACAAGAAGTATGTAAATTACAATATAAGTACCTGTTCAGAAATAAATTTTCGTGCAAAGTGAGGTCTTGTTAAACTGCGAGCATAGAAAGTAGAATGATAATGAAAGTGAGAAACGAGGGAGCGCCCCAAGTCCTCAGTTTATACAGCGTGTCTCAAAGTCCTGGGATATGCGTTTGGAGTGGATGAAGCCAGTTCTTCGATTGAAGTACGCAATGAAGGTGTTGCACTCAAGAAAATTAACAACAATGTGAGGACTTACGTTCCACCAGCACAGAACACGTGGTAATTATGCAGCAAAGAAAATTTCCCAAGTGAGGACTTGATACACAAATAAGGAAGTTGAGTACTTCTGAGAACGATGTCGCAGTCATTTCATATTTAAGGGAACAACTTTGAAAGCCAATTTTAATTTCTTCATTCCACCCATTTTGTATTCTTCCCTAACACACACGCAAATAAGAATTCAGTTCACCTAGTTACTTGAAACCATGCGAACATCAGTGAACAATGTAAAACTGCTACATACATAAATATGTTTCTATTATGTTAATAATTACTCAACTAACACTGTTTTTTTAATTTTCAATGTCACGAACTTGGAAAAACTAATAGTACCCCGTGGGCTGGCCCGGGAGACTAGCGACTCACCGACACATTACATGCGAAATTAATAATCACACTTGTATACAACATATCAACATGCCAGACAGATGCTAACATTAGTGTAAGTTACGCAATTTGTGTTTACGGTAAAACGTGCATATGCATTTCGGCAGTATAATTACCGCTGATTTAAGAGGTGTTCATTTAACCACGAAACCTCTATACATTTAGTCAACCTGAGGACGCGTTTTCTACTATTATACTTGTCAATATTGTGATACTGAATACAGTGACATCTCCTATATACTCTACATGTAGCCTTTTATAAAATGCGNATACTGAATACAGTGACATCTCCTATATACTCTACATGTAGCCTTTTATAAAATGCGTTACATATTCAACCATTAAAATAACTTAAGAAATTAGACAGCATTTAACAATTTCGTGCTATCAAACAGAAGACAAACTTTTTTTTGGGATGAGAGCAACTAGGGGAACACATGGCTTACTAGAGCTTTTTAATTATATATTTGTAAGAGTGATAATATGTTCTTTATATACGCTGTGTTTTGTAGGACGAAACCAAAGGACCAAAAACGAAATTATAAACCGCAGCAAGAACGCAACCGTCGGCTGCCCGGTTCTTACTCGCGTAGGAAGAAAATAAAAAAACACGAGAAGAGGCCAAGTGCGCACCATACCACAACAGCTTTAAATATTATATAAGTGTAAGTTCGTAAACAACATCCCAGTTGTCTTCCAGTGACATGCATTATTATACACTGAAGAACCAAAAAAACTGGTACACCTGCCTAATATCNCGTCTGTCACCTTTAATGATTCTCGTCAGTCGTCGTTTGTCCCGTTCTTTCACGATCTTTTTCCGGCCGCAGCGATCTCAAAGATGTGATGTTTTACCGGATTCCCGATATTCACGGTACACTCGTGAAATGGTCGTACGCGAACTTCCAAATGTTATCGCTACCTCGGAGATGCTATGTCCCATATCTCGTGCGCCGACTATAACACCGCGTCCACAATCACTTAAATATTGATAACCTGCCATTGTAGCAGCAGTAACCGATCTAGCTGCCGACCGAATCGCGTTACTCTGATTGGTNTTAAATATTGATAACCTGCCATTGTAGCAGCAGTAACCGATCTAGCTGCCGACCGAATCGCGTTACTCTGATTGGTCCCATACCTCTGTTATTTGCATACGCACGCCTGTACCAGTTTTCTTTGGCTCTTCAGTGTTTTTTCACGCACTGTGTTCGCATTCGGGAGGACACGTGTTCCATTCCCGGTGTGACTATTGAGATTACTGTTGTCCACTAAGTTCCGAAATCACTCCAAGCGAATGCTGAGATGGTTCCTTGAAGAAAGCCAATGTCGGCACCCTTCCAGTTCCTGCTTGTCCGAGCACTTCCGGTTCTGTATCCAAAATCCCCACTGTGAACGAGAGCAAGTCCTTTGAAGAAAAAAATAATAAAACACCACGTCCCGCCGTATACTTACAGTGTCACAAAATCCTGTTCAGGTTTGATCTCTAATCGTATTTTTTAGTTACATATTTCGAGAAAATTTTACAAACGATATCGCTTTACGAACAACACCGGCAAGAGTGCGAAAAATAACCTAAAGCCCAGAGTGTAGCTACAACATGTCTTAAAAATTGTGTTTAAAGCTGTATGTAATTACTAATGATATAATACTAATTTCATCTAGGCCTATGACTTGTACAGGTACAAACAGGAAATTATGCCCAATGTGAAAATGTAAGTTTTACACCATTTTAATTATACGAACATTGTCAATATCGTCAGTAGCTTTTTGATAAAACGAGTTAATTAATAAACTATTTACGTAGTACTCCAGCTAACATGCTAGATTTGTATCACATATAATGTATTAGAGCACTGATGAGACCAGTTGGCCGCAAACGGTTCGTGTGTACCTCTTTGCAACTTATGGCGTGTTCATTAACCATGCTAGTATATATATAATTTCTGCTATTAACTCATTAAAATTTTCCATTTTTACTTTTGTTCATATATTTTAAGATGTATGCATTAGGATAAACATTTTGTATTTTACTATAAAAAAGTTTCTGTATGTATAATTAAATGGTCTAAATGTTAAGTAATACCTTCATTTTTGTAAATCTCGAATAGTTTAAATTTGATCAAATAATTTGGTTTTACAATTTATTACCGTTTCAAGTGTTTTATTTGTACTACTTGGTTCTCAGTTAACATACTATTACTTTAAGATTCCCGGCGGGGTCACTCCTTGTGCCGGACGATGCCGCTGGTCGGCGGTTTTTCACGGGGATCTCCCGTTTCTCCCTTTCCCTTTCATTCCGGCGCTGCTCCATTCTCACATCGCTTCACCTTCATCGGCTCTCAAGACCTCGATGTTAAGAGCTGCCCATATCTATCCACTCTACTATTACTTTTACATTATTATAAATTACATCAAAACTCTCATATAAATTAAGAAATTAAAATGATGCTTACATTATTTATAAATGACTCATCAAACTTTAAAATGGGATTAACAGTACTTTATTTTCTCCTTTATCTTTGTTATTATTCTGCACTTTAATATTTTTGTTAGAACACTATTGTTATGTTTACAATATATAATGATAGGAACATTGATATAATAGTCATTTTATAATATTAATTAATAAGGGTCAAATAGAGATAAAAGAAATGTTCTAATTTTTTATCAATATTTTTAACACTTTCAGTATAATTCCTGTCCTTAATTTTACATTGNGATAAAAGAAATGTTCTAATTTTTTATCAATATTTTTAACACTTTCAGTATAATTCCTGTCCTTAATTTTACATTGCATATTATTTAACTAAACCTTTTGTAATTTTATGATTTTACACTAAACTAAATGTTTAAAATATAGTGTTCATTAATTTCCACACAGATAAGTAAATGAAAGACTAATGACCAGTTAAGATTTTAAATCAATGTTAATTTATTTTACACTGAAATATTATGATTTCTGACTAATATATCACGAATAAACTTTCAGTGGTCCTTCGTAGTTGTCTCCACCAGCTATCTCATTTCATATTTACTAAGGCAATTGTTAGAACACTTATACATTTTCGATTACCGAAAGTTATTTTCGTCTTGTAAAGCCATAAACAACACTAAAAAAGCAATGGGAGACACAACGGAACACAACCCAACCACCTGTATAGCAGGAAGATAAGTAGTGGTGTATGTTAACAGTAACTCAGTGACAACGCAAACAACAAAAAAAAAAACCAACTTAAACACCGCAAAGCATTTATCGGGAACATAGACATAATTATTTTTGTTTTCTTTATCATAGTTATCTTGTCACAGTATACGTAGATGTATTTTGGTTTGACAACTTATTGAAAAGCATATTTCATTTTATTGTGTATATTCTGCGNTCACAGTATACGTAGATGTATTTTGGTTTGACAACTTATTGAAAAGCATATTTCATTTTATTGTGTATATTCTGCGCTCGACATTTGCAATCGCCTTAGCGAAAGTTGATACTTTGTACTTGGGAAAGCCGACTATTACATAAGCCTTTTTCTCGTAAAGAAGACAAAATGAGACACACTCGACAGTATTAAAGACGAAAATACACTGTACTGGAGAGTTTGCTAAGTACCTCAGGTTCTTTGAAGAAGACACCGGTCCTATTTTCTATCTTCCTTCCACAATGCATTTCTCTCCCCCTCCTCTTCGCTATTTTCTTCATGCCCAGTCAACAGGCCCAGCTGTCCGCAATCCTATTTCCTCCTCTCATTCCTCCCCCAAAGCCATCGACTGGGCGAATAGTGCGTGTCACTGTACAGCAACATTACAGACGTACGGCAAAACGCTGCATCAACAAATTTAAAGTTGTGACACTATTATATTTAATATTAAATTTAAAGACCAAGTTTCAATCTATACAGCTCGGCGCCCCACGGGTTTTATTTCACCTGTGTTAAAATCGAATTTAAAAAGTGTACATTTCGGCATTTTTTCACTGTACGATTACATGGATAATTAATTTTATTACGGGCTGTAGATATGTTTTCGCACCTCAAGAGATGTTTCGTTTTTGTTCATGCGCAAACAAACCTNTAATTTTATTACGGGCTGTAGATATGTTTTCGCACCTCAAGAGATGTTTCGTTTTTGTTCATGCGCAAACAAACCTCAGTTTTAATGAACAATTTTTTGTTGAAACGTCACTAGGCAGACACCTGCATAGCACTGAAACATGCTACCAGGCAGTCAACTTAAAATGGGCGCCTTTACAAAAAAAATATTTTCAAACCAAACCCAATCTTGCCCTGCAAAGCCTAAATTATTCTGCAGATATCAGAATCCATATCAATATTTGGCAAAAAGTTTTCTCATGAAAGAAATTAGAGAAATTTTTCTTGCGCAACTGCTGATGTTTATCAATTTCACTGGATCACTGTGTCTGTAGGCTTGGAAATAGAGGAAACGATTTTGAGAACATTACTGTTTTTCTGCATTAATTGTACATATGCTGATATAAAGTTAGAAAGGTATTAGAACATAAAGCTCAGCTCTTAAAGACCTACACAGTTTTATTCTTCATGATTACATGGCAGAGTTTTTTAGTGAGGTTCGCTACTCGCAAACCTGACACGACTATTCCAATACCATTGGAACGACTCTCGTGCTACCATGTTCCTACAGAAATAAGAAGCCAAAATAAGCAATTTTTACTGAACAACTAAGTATCATACATTCGTCCACCGACTGAACAGGAATGCAAGCTTTCATTTCCTTCAGTATAATATGAATCTACGGATTTATTTTTTGTGCAGTTAATCAAGTAGTTTCGAGTGGTAATTTTCGGACCTTCCGAGAAATGGGCAAAAGTTTAAACACGCAGAAATATAAATCGGTTATCATTGCTTTGATTTCATGTAAGGAAATATATTTTAAAATTTATCTTATAACGAGCTCGGCTTGTGTAGCAAGTCTATAAACGAGTCGTCCGCGTGGCAATTCAGTTTTTCAACCGGGTTATCTTACTTAAAGAAATCGGGTCTTGCAGCGTTCTGAGTCGTTCATGAGGTACCAGTGGACCTACATGTGGAGTAATAAATTCCGAGTATGCTGACAGCATTGAAATCGACAAAGTATGTTGCTTATACAGAATCACAGTAGATTTCACATTATATCATTCCCACTTCCTAGGCTCAAGTGACTATGTGATTTCTCGAATTCATGTCTTAACTGGCGCCATCAGCTTTATCATTTAAAATGTCCTGCATTTATCACAAATTTGTCTCCTGATAATTTTATTGTGGGACTTCCACTGAACGCTCCCTTCATTCTCCAGATGTTTGAATGTCCAGGAGAATTAAGCCGAGTCTCGCTGAAAGAATTGTCTCTCTAACCGGGCTTTGTCCATTTACCGCAGCTTTAATTACTTTTGGGGAGATTGCAGCTGTCACCCACCTATTCAGAGTAATAAATGGCATTTCTCTCCTCAAAAATTAGCTACAAATTGGACACCATTTTGAGGATAAGTGAATGATCTATTAAATTTTCACGAAAGATAGGTGTCTGTTTAAATGCTATGTCAATACCAAATTTTGCTCTCAAAGGTTGAAAAATTTTGCGAAAAATATGTAATACAAGCATCACAATTTAGGTGTATCACTCTCACACTATATTTGTGGAAGAATCTCATTAAATACTGAATGTGATTATTTTATTAGGTGTTGTCATTTTACCAAGTTTCAAAAAAAAATTCTTGTTTTACTAAAGATATGCAATAAAGGTGTACAACACCACCCTTTGTGATTAATGGCTGCATTCTGAGAAGCAACGTCTAGTCTATCGAACTGAAATAACATGTTAAGTTGCTTCCAACTCGTGCACCAACTATGGTGAGAAATGGTTTTATACTTAACGGACGGGATGAAGTATAAGTCACATGCTTCAAACAGCATTAACTCCGAAAACGACGGATAAAAAAAGTTTTTACGTGCATGCAGTTATTTTATCAGTTACTACCCGTTTATAAAAATTAATGAAAATTTGTTAAATCTTTATGTATAAAATTAAGTTTCCTACTATCTGACACTCATCAACGCTCAGCCCAAACCGCTGGATACGAAAGCATGACAATTTAGGGATGGCTTCCTCTTAGGATACAGGCACCCACTAAGAGGGTAAAAAGTGGGGAAATGTATTTTCGAGGACTCCTCAATACCTCAATAACTCGACGGGATAACGTTATGCTCTTAGCTTTAAAAGTATCTTTTATAATTAAATGAGAACTAATTTTAATAATTTACAAATTTTTTTAAATATCAACCTCCATAAGGGTGAAAAAGGGTAAAATTTGTTTTTGACGACTCATCAGCAGCTGATTAACTTAATAAGATACCGTGATGTCGTTACGTCTTTTACTTTAGATGTTGGCTACATATGTACCTAAAAATTATTTCAAGCAGTTTTCTTGGGCGTCCCCCCTAATAAGGTGAAAGAGGTTTATGAATATATTAGAGGAATCCTATAGTAGCGCATTCATAGACTATCGATACGTTCTTTGCTTTCAAACGATGTTTTTTATTGCAGGAGATAGTTGGACAAGACTTGACGAGCAGTTAACTCGCTACTATTTTACAACACCCTCGCACACCGACTGCATACGTAAACACGATNCGCCGGTATCCACTGCACGCCAGCAAGTAAACAAAAGCAGTCTGCTAAAAACCAGAATACAGTGTTTATCACGTTTCAAGTTACAAGCGCGTGTTTGCAGCATTGCTGCAATTGTTTGTTTTGCATCGCTACTGATTAAATAGTTCAGCAAAATGCCCGTTATTTATGTTGATGGGCTGATTTTGCAGTGGGAAGAGACGGCGAGGAGTAATTCCAAAAAAGTACGTTAAGTTAGAGAAACGTTACCTACGCATTTACATGCCTTACCTGGAATTCGAAACTCACGACTTTTTCCGTCGTGTGGACCCTCCCAAGAGTAACACCACAGAGGTCGGTGAGTGGTGAAAATAATTACGAAAATAAAATCAGGATGAGTTGAGTGTAGTCCCACAATGGCCAGAAAATATGGACATTGTTCTATCTTTAATAAAGTTAGAATAGTTAGAAATCTTCTACTTCTTTTACCTATGTAGAATATTTTAAGTTTTCTGGAAATGCAAACTAACTGCAAATTTAATTCCACGACTCAATACTATTGAAAATAAAGATAACATATTACTGTATTTTTACGAAGTTGTGTAAATTTAGAAAAACTTGTTAGTAAATTGTAAAAAAAATTTTTACAGAGTGTATTTAATCCTGATTAGTATATTTATTCAAATTAACTGATAATTAAAAATCTTATCATTTTACTTTAAATTATTAGTAATTACTTATACACTGGATTTATATGGATTCCTTTAATGGATTACATATAACTGATTTAACTACAAATTTACCAAGGACAGAACAAGTGGAATGGCCTTGCAATGTCTCTGAAACTATTTTAAAGTGCAGCCCATAATTTTTGGCATTCAATTGACTCTGGTACCTTGCAATACCTCAATGTTGAATGAAGTACGTTATTTGTCTGTATTAATTTTTCGACTATACAAGAACATTTGAAGAGTTTTGCAGCAAGTTAAGGCTTATGAATTTACAACCAGTAGTTTAAGGGTAGTTAATTTATGGTTAGTGATTTCAAGGGCAGGGACAACTTTAAAATAAATTAAATTTTAGTGACTTATAGGACTTTTGACTTTAAAAATACTAGCGTTATGGCTATTCTCAGCTTTGAGAGAAGTCGAATTTCTGGGCTACTAACATCACGTAAGTGACATAAGTGATAGTGACATTAGAGCTGTATTAACTATTATTACGTATGCCAATTAGAAACTGCCGTATAAATGTCATGAAAGACGCAGGAAGAAAATGTAAAACTGGGACATTGATAACTGTATTCTATATATAAGTATGTACACTGAAGAGCAAAAAAAAAAAAAAAAAAAAAAAAAAAAAAAAAAAA